>CM034150.1:776897511-776907687 GCA_019776745.2 Taxus chinensis
ATATGTGCCTGGATTGGTCGGCGCCGATTTGTGGGGTCGACGCCGATTGTTTTGGTCGGCGCCGATTAGTTTGATCGCCGCCAATTTTTCATGTCTATTTACCATAGTGTTGATACTTGGCTTACTTATCTATCTGATCATTGTTGTGTGCTGAATCTTGCCTTTTGGCGCATCTTTTAGATATCCTTGTCTATTTCAGATTTGTTCCCTTTTGCGTGGGACACTCGTACCTTTTTTTGGCAGCTTAGAGTTACGCGGGTCTGTAGGCACTAACGTCGTCTGATTTATGGACCGTCTAGTTGTCCCTACCAATGTGTCTCTCTCTAGATGCTGACTATTTTTGTAGTTCTCCTTACACTCATGGGTCTGTAGGCACTAACGTCGTCTCATGAGGAGACCGGATAGTTTTCCCTACCAATGTGAGTTCCTTAGGTTGCTGCCCTTTTGTTTATTTTTATGCGTCATCAATGATCAGATCTACTCCAGATATCCGACCAGGGCATCCTGCATTTTTCATCTACCTCTTTCAAACTCGGGATCGTCTGTTCTATCATCCATCCCATCCCTAGTTTGAGGGGGATCACATCACCACAATTTCTTCTCTTCTTCCATCTCCTTGTTTTTGTCTCATAACCTTGCTTATCGCAAGTTACTTGACAAAAAGGGGCAAAATGTAGACACTTAAAATTGGTTACCCAATTTAATGTCCCTCCCATCTGTTTACTTGCCTAGGTAACCTGGGGCACGTTTACGTCACCAACTATCCCCTTGGGATATTATCCAATTTGTGATTTAATCACTTATTCCAAATTTCATTCATCCCATCACATCTTGCCCATGAGTGATTAAATATTAAATATTTAATTACGCTTCTTCCCATGCATCTTAATCACTTATCCACCCCAAATTTATTCTACCCATGTATCACATCTATTTTTAATCTTCCCTAAGCGGGATATTTTCCCGTAGTCGGGATAAGTCTTATCTTTCTCGAATCAATCAATTTGGCCATCTCGGGATTCTTTTCCGCGATCGGCGCCGACCCATATGGTCGGCGCCGATTTTCTAGGAGCGGCGCCGATTATAAAAGCAAGTCCAGAACTCAGTTCTAGGGACCGAAGAGAGCGAAGAGACCGAAGAAGAGATTACGAACGAGCGAAAAAGCGAGCAGAGAGCGAAAGATACAGGTTGAGAGAAAGAGAGATCTTCTTAGCATCAATTGTATCAAATTAGGTCAGATCCTGTCCGAATCAATCCCTGAGAGGAGCACCGTTACTCTGTCCCTGTTGCATCAGCATCGTACACCACCATCTATCATCTGGTGACCCTGTTCCAGTGTCTCGCCAACTTCGGCACATCCAGCAGACCACATTCACCTTCCAATTCCCGAATCTTGCCGCACAGTCCCTAATTGACTGATCTGTCTCCAGTCGACGCCGATCTTATCCAGTCGACGCCGATCCCTTTCAATCGACGCCGACCAGTATCAATCGACGCCGATTCTACCCAGTCGACGCCGATTTATCTGCAGATAGGTAAAAGGATACAGGTAACACAAATCTAGCATTTATTTCATAGTTCCCTGTTTTCTGTACTTTTCTGTCTGCTGTTTAGATTCTGTTTTATTACTGTAATCAGAAAATCTAGTCTTTATTTACATCTTTTATCATGTATGCTTCTTTTCTTAATTGAAAACGTGGACTGACATCCGCCGAGGAAGCTTATCGCTTCTCGGACCCGCTTCTCGGGCAGTCCACTTAAATACCTTTTAACGTGGTCTTTTTCTGTCAAGCATCGGTGTTTTACAGGTTATTCGGATCTATTGTGCGAATTGCTCGTGTGCGCCCGTCTCATCTACATCGGCTTCCTCATCCGTCTACATCTTCATCAGGTATCAATTTCATTGACGTTTTTAAGGGTTTTTGTGTTTAGTTTGGTGCATTAACTTGGACAGGTAACAAGCGCAAAATTCTTGATCTACACTAAGGGCTCTTTCAAATATTCTGAATAAGTACTTATTGTGTAGGTTTCAACCATTGATGGTTCCTGCTAAGGGGGTGGCGGTGGAATGGGTTATTGATATGGCATATCGTATGCACTGGTAGGGGCATAAGGAAACCCCTGTGGTTGAGTAAATATGCCGGGAGAGAAGAACATATCTCCCTGTGGTGATTTGGAGTACATGTTTAAGTATGAAGGGGTATTGTCTAGAAATGGATTATTTTGTACTAGACCGGGAGGTATCGAAATGGTGTTAGAAATGGCGGTTCTAGTTGGCATTTTTTGTGAATACTGGGGAGTCATGCCTAACATGCCTATTCCTGTGAGGAGGTCTACTTGGCTAGGATGGTGTAGAGGATTAGAGTTTCCTACATGCATGAATTGAGAATGGTGATTTTCCTGAGCAATTTCTAACCCCCTAACTTTTTCTACTAAAGTTGAAATGCCTTCATTTGGTAAAGTCACGGTATTTTGCCTTAGTGGCATTTGTTGTATATCCTGGTGTTGTATAGGCATGTGATACCCTGCTATGAATTGATCGTTTCCTTGCCAAGTTTCCCCAAGGGTATTTCCTATATATAGTTGTATGGAGGTATTTTCTTGAAAAGAGACCTCGGGTTGTGTTTGTAAACTTCCTATGGGTGGATACATACCCTGAGAGCATTGTTCATTTCTGGCATAATGCACTGAATGTTCATCATCTAAAACCAGGTATGGGTATGATTGTCTACTAATTTGTGGTCTAAGCAACACCTGAGGAGACGAACTAGATTCTCCTATGAACGTCATATTGTTCGAGCCTGAAGGCTCTGTGTGTTGTGTTTGAGCGAGTTGATCCAACTCCTATGTTTGGAAAGATGATCTATATCTAGTCTTTGGAGGTGGAATTTGTGCTGACAACCGGTTGGTTGAATAATTGTCACCCCATACTGAGAGCTAGGGTGATGATTATCTATTCAATTGAGCATAGTATGCCTCAAGACCTAGGAGAGGTCTGCCATATACATCGAATCCCGACATATTCGGGGGGTATATGAATACCCGCAGAATAATGGGAAGGGGGGAAGGTGGAAGACATAGATAAAGAAGATGTTGCAATTGTTTGTTTCACGTCGGGTTCACCAATTTTGTACGATGGAAAAGTGACAAGCAAGTGTGGGAATCTACAAGTAACTCTTCCTCGCACTCGACCTCTTGAGGTCATGCCGAGACAGCCGGTGGGGATGGATTATGCGTAGGGTATGGGTAAACTAGTTAGGAAATCTTATATCTTTGACACGAACTAATGGAATCTATGAATCTAAGGCAAAGAAGGCCCTCCTAACTTAAACTAGCATGATATATTAGTCGGTAAGGATGAGTGCTCGAAGGCTCCAATCAATATCAAGATCTGGTGTGATCTGATCTATAGGTTGTGGGATACGTGGAAAATGACCTGGGATGGTTTCGTGTATGTCTCTAGATAGGGTCATATGATGGATGATGGATATATAGTGGATTCTATGGTCGATTCTCTGGTCTAGTCTAGAAATATTAAGCTTTGTTAACTACAAAGTCTAACAAGGATAATTATGTGATGATGATAGGTGGAAGTGGAGTGGATCTAAATATTAATGTGCATAAGCCAACGTCAACATTAGATTGACTTGTAGGCTTGTTGGATTGTGGGATTTGTGGGTTACAACTATAGATTCGTGGTTGTTATGGACCTGCTATGGTCATATGCAGAATCAGTCCCTAATCCCTAGTATCTAATAGTCATATGCCTTCTCAGCCTCTATATTCAAAATTAATAATTGTGTGATCTTCTCAGAGTATCTCACAAGTGTTCTTGCAACCTGAATTCTTAAGCTAGTATCTATGTCTGTGAGAGTGACTCCTGCCTCTGGCTGTGGGACCAAAGGGTCACAACCAAACATTTTCTCTCTTTCAAGTCCTTCTACAGTCACGCAGATATTTATCTAGAGTAATATGTAGTTTGGTTGATTTGAATAAAACATGTGCACTTGGTCGTCTTCTAGATTTAACTCGCTTAACTGTGAGCTGATCTGTTGTAAGTATGCTGTTGTTCGGAAGACTTGGATTCTAAGGTTCTGATCTATATCAGTTATTTCCATAATAAGATTGGGTTGAGACACGATTGGCTTGAATACATATTCTCTAGGCTCGAATACTTAAATGAAATGATTAACTACTCTATTTGATATGCTTTTAACTAGAACTTTGAAAGCTAGAACCTGGATTCTACAGAACAGTGGCGAATCTGATGGTGTATGACCTTGTCCCCTCAGTGTGATCTCCTCATTCTTTTGTACTCACGTGGATCCAGAAAAGCATGTAATGCTAGCATCAACAAGAGTAGATATTGGAACAAAGGCAACTTAGGATGCAGACTGAATACAATGTGAGTAGGAGAGGGATAGTGCAAGAGTACAGAGCTTGGCTTATGCAATTCCTAGTGGGATTTATTATGAGTCATGCAACATAAAACGTCCAACACCTGAAACTATCCTGTTTGATGAACAAAACCTGCAACTTTAATGGCTTCCTATTGAAATGAAACTATCCTACTCCAATTTATTTAGATGAAATGACAACAACACTTTGCATAAGGATAATATGTGGCTTTCTGACAGCTAAACAATGCTAACTATGCATCTAAGAAATGAAACTATGAATCCTAAACAAAACTGAAACGCTAAGCTATTGAAATGAGAAATTCAGAGGAAAATTTGAGGGGCAACTTCCTTGAGCACAAGCCAACTATATATAGCATTTCCAATTACCCAAAGGTAAAAACCAAATTGATCTCTTAAACCATAAACAATGCCAAAACACTATTCCAGGGAACCAGAATCATTAATGCAAGCCAAAGGCGGTGAAAAAAGCTGGTAAATGTTGAAATTTACGTGAGTCGCGTTAAAAGAGAATTCTGGAAAATGCGTGAAGGACCGCCGCCCTGACTGGGCGGAGGTCACGAGACCGCCACTCGGGTAAGGCGGTGGTTTTGTAACTAAAGAACAAAACGTAAAGAAAAGAGGGGAAAAGAGAACAACAAAGCATGCAGGGGCTAAGCGAGGCATGTGGGATGTTAACGCATACTTGGGGTGATTTTCTAGATCCTGAACACCTTACGAGGAGACCTGTATCATCATTGGGGCACGTGTTATGTTATTCTAGTGGTGCAACACCCTACAATTTTGGGTACGTACAGTTCTTCCTAGCCAAAAGGAAGCTCTCATGATTAGGTTTGGATTCTGAGGTCATACACGTGTAACAACCTATCAACCAGCATTCCAATAGGTATTCCTCCTACACCCGTTACCCTATCTGTTTCGTCACTTTCAAAGAAACATCTAAGAATTAGGTGAAACATTTTGACACAACCGATGGGAACCATTCGGGGTTCCTTTCATTTTTATTCATTCTTAGGAAAATTTGTGTGTTTATTTCCCTTCTGAAAAGAATACACATTAATTTTCTTCCTTGGTAACCTTCTTTTTCTTTCTATTTTCTCTAAAAGAAACCTTTATTTTGGTGTACTTAAAAAGAACCATTTCTCCTTGTTTTCTGCATTTTAGTGAAAGAGAATTCCTCTTCCGCTTCATATATTTATGTCATCAAACTTCATATTTCAATTTGGGCTTAAAAATCATTGCATTTCGTTCTGATTTATCACATTAGCTCACATTAATTGAGGGCAACCTATACGCTAGAATTCATTCCCAGCTGATGGTTGATAAATGAATTATAGAAAGAACATCTCTCTCTCTCTCTCTCTGAGTCTTACCAAATTGTACAAATTCAAAACAAATACATATTCTTAAACAACATCTTTCCTAGAAATGCCAGTCAATGATTGAACTGATATGAGGATTGATAGGTACTCCCCAGCGCGTTGCTCTATTGAGTCATACTTCAGAGTGAAGCCCACCCCCGCCATAACATACCTAAAACCTCACCTTTTAGATCTCCTTCTTTGTAGGAAGCCATCCTCACAAAAAAAAATCTATTTCTGTTAATGATTCAGTCCTTAAATATCATAAGCTAAACAAACATAATAGAAAAGGCACTCTTAGAATCACATTTTTCTTAGTGTTTCTGCTTGGCTTGCGTTTTGAGGTGAGAGGTCATGTTCTTCATTTTTATTGTTTCTCCTTGCATGCTCCTCATCATAGTTGGTCTATTCCAACTTCTTCTAAGTGTGCCTGGACCATATTCTCATCGTTCACATAATTTTGGGTTTGATTCCACATAAAATTTTAATTCACACCCACTTTTCTTTCATCATTGTTTCAATTTCATAGTGACCAATGTCAGTCCAATGACCATCATCGGTTACCCTCTGACCGTTGTCGGTTATACCCAACAGGCGTCAGTTCCAGGTCTTTTTGGTTAGCCTATCCAAAAGGACATTTATTCACCTTCTTTAACTATTCAGAGTCCCTGTCACTACTATCATTCCCAGTGACCTTGTAAATCTCATCAGTATTCGGCATACATGTCATATTTGTCCTTACACCTTGTTTTTGACTCACTGTCCATTTTCCACGGTGACTCGTAGTGGTTACCCCTAACCGGTGTTGGTTTACCCTGATCGAAATTGGTTATCCTATGCCACTTTCTAAATAACATTTGGTACCTAATCCACTTATTACCGCCTATTTTTTCTATTCTTGCTATATTTTTGTGTCATTTATAGAAAGGAAGCCCAACATGATCAATACCTCTTCACATGGTACTGATGCATCGACAAGTTAGCACCCTCGTATTCCATGCCTATTATCAACCGCTCCCACCTAGCCCTTTGCCACCTTCCATTTTATCACCTGCCATGGATCCTATCCAACCTATCACTATCACTACCAGAGATGAGGAGTTTGCATGAATCCTTGACCAAAACCCTATGGCCTTTTAGTTTTACCTTTTCTACTCATCCACTCGAGATGCCTCGGGTCAGTTGATATATGGCATGCATGTATCTATCCCCCCGACTCTCACTCTGAATCCTGCATCAGCCCCTTTTGGATCCGTGCTACCCACATCTACCTTACCCCCAGTCGTTTCATAGCTAGGTCCTATACCCGCTATGAATATGGCATCTGCTACATCCGTTACACTGGCCACATCCACCATACCTTTGAAAACCACTCAAAACACAACCTCATCCACCCCTATTATCTTGCATATGCCCATAGGTACACAACCACCTCCCGTGTTAGTGACCCCTACCCCCTTTCAAAATGTGGTCCTTTTTATTCCACAATCATTAGCCCCCATTGCCACTAGAGTTACCACGGCCCTTCCACCTCCATATACATACTACCAACGTCCTCCTGTTTCATCTGTTATTCATTCCGGGTACATACCCCCTATTTCACTACCTCCTTCTCAATCTACCTACATGACACCACCATATACTAGAATGCAACCCTCATCATATGCCCAACATCAACCCTCTTATGCTATAGGAGGCACCCAACCATCACAACCTACCAACGACCTAATCAAATTAATGATGGAAAAGATGCAGACATTAGAGACATTGGTTTCTGGCTTCCGCAACACTCTCACCTATCATGAGATTTGTAACGAGCCTATCCACACATCCATTCCTATCTGTCCATACCCTATGCATTGGAAAATTCCTAAATTAAACTATTTCAATAGCAAGGAAGACCCACAAAAATATTTTCAGTCTTTCAAAAATGGGTGCTACCTAGTCACCCACGATGATACTTTTCTCTTGAGGACCTTCCCATGTCTCTGACTGGACCTGCGTTAGATTGGTATAGCGGGTTACCTAAACACTATATAATTTCATTTAATCAGGTGGCCCAAGCCTTCTTGGATCACTTCTCCATCAACATTGTTAAGAAGGTTACCATGGCTGACCTATATTCCACGCTTCAGTATGATGGCGAATCTATCACAGATTTTTTCACTCGCTGGCATAGCCTGATCAATCAACTCACCTTCCAACTACCATAAACAGAACTCATTGAGCTCTTCATGTGGGCTTGTGCTAGACATATCTCACCAACCTTTCAGGTCCAAACTTTCTGAATATTCAATGAAGCATTCACCATGGCACGAAAGTTAGAGATTCGGACCATCAAAGAGAAGAAAATCCAATTATGCAATAGGAATTTGACATTCAAGTCGAATGATACCTCTTCTTCTTCCAAACCGTATAAAAATTATTCAAAGGCCAAGGGAATTTCTAACACAATGGTACTCAAGGCCGGCCCAAAGCATCCATCAAATCAGGCTATCCCCTCATCTAATCTCTCACCCATCCATACTTTTCAATTCAGAAAAGAACAACAGAAATACACTCTAATTGGGGAGCCTTACTCTTCTATCTTAGAAAATATCATCATAGTCGGGGCCATCACCCTTCCACCTATAAAACCACACACTTGTTTTAACCCTACTCGCCCCATGCCCACATGGTATAAAGAAAATGACTTATGTAACTATCATTGAGTAAAGGGTCACAGTGATGGCAATTACATCACTTTCAAAAACATTATCCAAGAAATGCTCAAGAAAGGTGAGTTAACCGTGGATAATCCTAATGCACCGGCAAATCAAAACCTACACATTTTCAAGAAACCCTTTCCCAATAATGCCCCTTCATTTGATCAAATTGGTGAGACCTCAACTCATGATAGCCATACTTGCGAGGTCCACGTTATTTTTAGTGACACACATGTTGCTTCCCAATTACCCCATATTCCTTCCATAAAGGAAATTCTAGCTCGAAGTCCTCCTTCTACATTAGAACCCACCTCACCTATTCCTCCACCCATAGAGGAACACCTTTCACCTCCTTCCTCACCTATGGAGGAGCCTTCTGCTAATATCAAGACAATTTCACCTTTGGCTTCTCCACCTAAAGAACTGTCACCCACGTTACTTCTTTAGTCCATGGACGATACTGTTTTATCTCCTCCACCCACAGAGGATAACCTACCATATCCTCCACCCATAGAGGAGCACCCATCATCTCCTCCACCTATCCAAGACCCAGTAGAGATACCTTTTCCTCTAAACAAACATTCTCCATCAGCTACCCAAGATCCCACAGACCTACTTTCGGCTCTCTTACCCACAGAAGCCGAAGCCAAAAAATTCCCTATCTCTAAGACACATTTTATGGGAATATCCATTAGGTCCTCATTAACTTCACCTATAGACATTCCATTCTCACACTTGGCTGATCACTTAGATTATGTGGACAGAGCCTTATTGTGGGGGCATCTCATGCTTCTTGTTTCAACATAGATGCAGATGTCGCTTACTAATACCTCCACTATCTACCTAAATATATTTCGACCAATTAAACCAAACACAACCACTTTTACCAAAAATTCTTCCATGACACCCATCATATCTCAACACACAACCTTACCCATAACCCAACATACCTCTAAATCCAAACCTGCACCTACATCATCTTCCTCGACTAAACCTATCACTACCTTAGGGGTCACCCTGACCACCATCCTTAATCATTCACCTATAAAACTAGATTTAGCTACATGCTCCAAAGTAAACACCACACCTACTCCAGCACTTAAATAGAAAAACTAAGCCCATAGAACTCATACCCCGATTACTCTATTCATACCCGCATCACCTTCACCCTTTCCATCTGTTTTAGGAACTCAACCTCCCAAGATAGTTAAGAAACCTCCACCCATCAATAAACCAAAAACACAATAGCCCACTCCTTCCTCTCAAACCTCTAACCTACCCAAGTGCTCAAAACAACTTACATCTACACCTGTAGCATCTTTACCACCCATACCTCCAATACCCTCAGCTACTTCTTCACTACCCACTACACTTCAATCTTTGTCCCTCACACCCCCTGCACGACCCGCGTCATCTACCTTCACATCACCTATGTTATCTCCCTGGGTAACTCGCCCTCTTCCCCCATCTATTTTTCCCTCTAGATCCCATACACCCATATCACCTTTACCCAAGAAGGTGCAACCCAAAAACAAAAATACGCTACCCTCCAAGAAGGTAGTCAAAACAACAATACACCCTCTTTCCCATTCATCTACCATACCCCTACCCAAAAAAACATGACCAACACCCAGAACCACTCCCGCACCAAAATCTTGGGCTCGACCTAGTATGCCTCCCCAAGGACAATTC
>CM034150.1:776908063-777076511 GCA_019776745.2 Taxus chinensis
GCAAGAAAACAAATAAGTAATCAAGAAGCTATGTACAAAAAGAAGCTATTTACAATATAAGTGGGTTACATATGCTAACAAATGGTCCCATCGATGGGATGATGTGGAGAACCTGAATCAATAGGTGTGTATCATACACGAATCAACGGGTGTATATCATACACACCATGCATAAATAGAAGTAGGTGTGTCCACCTCAAAACATATGAAATGTTCATAAGTCGTACTATAAAGTGAATCACATATAACAAAAGTATAATTATGCATGGGAGATGCCACTTGAATGGTCATAGGAGCCTTATGTAAAATGATTCATGGTCCATGTTGTATGACAGGAGGTTGTAATATTGATCTTCCTTGACTATGATCACAAGGTTTTCGTAATACTATTGCATGGAAAGAATTATCAAACACTATACACTGATTATGCAACATATGATGAATGTGTACCATATGTTTGATAGGTAATGTAGGCTATGTAGACTATTGTGGAGAAGAAATAGGTAGTGTCGCAAGTCACGCATGATATTTAAAGGAAACACTATGGATGATAAGTATCTTAATGTTTTGTATATATTTTAAGAGTCTATTTGTCATAAATGGAATGATTGACATCTTATGTATCTATTGGTGTCCAAGTAACATGTCGAACACCTAATTGGTAGGCAAAAATAGGAACCATGTAGCTATCATCTTAGATTCAACATGGAGATGTAATACAATGCCCGCAAGAGGGTTTTGATGTTGTATGTCATATCTTTTCACTATGGCTATTGAATCAAATAAGTCCTCAAGAGTATACCTGAGACTAGTGGGGAGTGTCACAACGCATACATGTTTTCTTGGTTTGTTGTCAACCATAACAATTTGTATTGGATGTGAATCAATGAAAACTTGTATGGATAAAGGCTCAGAACAAGATCCATCATTTTCAAAGATCTCAAGGTCATTAAATATAATCATAGGTCTTCTATAGGGTGAGAAACATTATAAATATTGACACGAGACATGGGAGGAGGCATGGTGTGATAAGCCATGTCTTGTTATATACCATGACTAGGGAGAGGATCCATGAACATATTAAGACATGATTTGTGTTGAAAAAATACTTCATTTATAGGGATTTTGCTTCCATCAAATGGATAATATGTTGTCAATAAGGTATCAGATCTTATGTCACAATTTGAAAATTATATTGGTTGAATATCTAATACATTGATGATAATCACAATATGCATCAAGATCATGCTTATTGTGTGATGGTGGAGATGTATTGATACCTAGGGGTAGATGTAAGGGAGGAATACTACACTAAGAAATATATCAAGTACCTTGTGAGGAGGCTCACATAAACATACAAACTATCTCAATTAAGGAGACGAAAGGACAAACATTATACTTGGTTGTGCAACATCAATAACTTTAGTTTCATTCTTATTTATATCATTATCCTTAGCTTAACAGGGTAATTTATTATGAAAATTATCTCCTATGGATGTGGAAGCATTGCCCTCATATTTGAACATGATAGCTACAATGATTTTGTCTCATAAAACCTAATTGTTTGGAAACAGGTCTTCAAAAGATGTATAGTTGGAGAACATGACTTGCCTAAGTAGTGGAACTGGGCTTGCAAAGAACACCTCTTGCGATTCACCCCCATCAATGTGATTTAGACATTGGAAACATATTCTTGTATTTTAATACACAATTTATGATGGAAATAGCTTAGTCAATAGTTTTTCATTACTTACATAGTCCATTCATGTAGCCATGAAGGCTCAACAATGTTGTTGTGGATCATCTTGCCATCATATAAATATTTATTAGGTGACATGGACCCTATGGGTAGGGGAGAACTAAGTATCCCAGGAGCTAAATAATTACAGAATATATCATGAGAGATCTTTGTGGTATGTAATTTTCTAGCATCTTGTTGTAATATAGTGAGTTGATCTTGTATGGCTTGCAATTGTTGAACATATGCATATATGTGAGACTTTTTTAGCAACATGCACAAACATATTAGAATACATCCCATTGTTGGGGAGTGAGCCATATGGTGAATGTATAACACTAACATCAATCCTATGAGGAATAAGAGAAACAAAATTTGTGTAGGAATAGCCATAGTGACTTGAGGAAGAGCCTGTGATGCCCCATAGAAGGATCAAGTAACACTTGTGAAGTTGTATACATAGACACATTATTAAGAGTAATAAATTCTTTGGTATGAGCATTTAATGTGGAAATGTAGCCTATAGATAAGGTAGATTACACTGCTTAATGGTTCAACATGAGTTTCCTCAAGTGTAGTGTTTTTAACAAGTGTTTTCTTTATTTACTAAGCCACATAAAGTAACTTGGAAATCTCATCAAAATATGACATAATACATGTTATTTAACATCATATATAATAAGTTGTATCTAATAATTGGAATTATTATTGTTTACATTCACGTTTATATCCACAAGTAGGATTTCAAAATTCACATTAACATGAACATTGGCATCAATATAATAAGAATTATTAATATCACAATTATTTCCTTTTTCTTTGTAAGAAGTTGCGTTAAAGGAATTAGAATATAATCAATATGAGCACCAATCAATCTAACACTTCACCAAATATGTGTAAGGGTTATAACTTGTTTAGGTGACATAACAATATCACGAAAGTGTGTTAAAATAAAGGATTAATGTTCATGCACATAGAATAAAGTTGTGAACAAGACTTTATAAAACTAAAAATCTGAAATCGACCCTAAAATAAGAAACCCTAAGAGGGGAAATAAATTCCTAGGGTTGTGTGTTAAACAAAGGATTAGGTTCACCAAAATATTTTAATTATATTACAATAAAACATAAAATAATTAAAATTGAGACTAACGATTTAGAAAAAAAATGGCAATCACAGTCAACTATGAATTATATAAAATTGGTAAATTTAAACAATTCACTCATTCTAAAATAGTGAAGAAAGCACATGCATGTTGAATGGAATAAACTAAACCTATTTAGTTCTCATATGTCAGGTGGAATCTCATTAGGTGTTCATCAAGGGATACATAAAATATCATGACTTAGAAATGTGTTTCTGAAAGGTTCATGGGTTATGAACGGTTTCAACTTCAAATTTGTATTTCTTGGATACTTTCATGTATGTATATGTCTAGGGGATACAATTATGTCACAGTGTGCTCTGATTATGTTCAATTCTCTAGTTCAAGTTTTCCTTTTCGTGGTATTTTTATTCTATATTTGGGTTGTTGTGATGGCTTGTAAGAGTGTTAAAATGTCTTCTCCTTGTTCCAAAGTACCCTAACAATGCATGTTTGAAAAGGTGTTATATTTTTGGGTTAAACTCACCTCAGCACATCACCATGATGGATGAGTGTTTCCTTTATATCAATACTCCAAAAAGGACTCAAGACACACATAATTATCCCAAATTCTATGATGAGATGTGACTAAAAAAAGAATACCCAACTTAGAATGGAATCTCGTGCTTTCCTTTGAAACTTGGCAACATGAAACTTTAAGACCTTGTACGATTTAGAATTCTACTCTTGGTTGATATAGGGCCATTGTTGGAAGTTTTGAGAAGGATATTATTTTTGTAAGTAGTGATATCCAAGGAATGAAGTGATGCTTACATGATAAAATAACCTTGAAATATATTGTGTAAATATGAGATTTTTTTCCCCTTTTTCTTCTCAACTCAACTGTAAAATCTTTCCTAGGTTGACTGTAACAAGCTACCCATTTGAATTTATGACAATTGGGGGAGGGGAGGAAAATTTTGTAGCACTTGAATGTTTTGGGGGCTGAATTTGTTCAAGGGCTATGAAACCATCCTGCAGACCCTATGTCTCAAATCTAATAATTGTGTAAATTCATTGTTATATAAATAACAAGTGGTTATAATAGCGTTGAATTGAAGAATGGGGACAACCTATTAGATGAGAGGGTGTTCAAAATGGGAAATACGTGTGAATAAGGTTAAATATGTACTAATGGACCAAATATCATAATTATGTGCAAAAAATGTTGTTGCCAAGTGTGTTAAACCAAATTTTGGGTACTAAAATACCTAATAACATGTAATTACTTTTGTATTCTTATTTTTTTGCACCCTTTTAGTTCCTTATACACATCATTTGGGTTTACTAACCCACTAACCATCCTTTTCCAAGATATACTATTCCTTTTTTTCCATCCTTCTCCCCACTTCCACCAAGTTTCTTTTGCACCCTTACTATCTTTATATCCCCATATTTTCTCCTCTTTTGAAGCCACCAATGGATTTTATGACTAATTACATCCACCAAATAACCCTTTTCAGGGAATCCTTTTTACATAAACACTATGGAAATAAAATCCCATTCTCATTCTACAAAGATAATCCTTTCTACACTATTTTATTTCATGGTTACAAAATAATTATAAATGATCTTTACCTTCATTCATACAACTTGATACAAAAAACACACAAGGTCTTCTAAACATCTTAGCACCATTATCAATATTTGATGCACACTATGCACATCACTCCTTTTTGCTATAATCTCTTTGTGGTCATTAGACACATCAACCTTCACATTTCTTCTAACACTCCATATGAATATAAAATATATGTAATAACCATGTCATCCTCTTCAATGACACATCCAACCTTTTTATGGTGATATTATTTAGTAGTCATTATTTTCTCATAATCAAAACTATAAAAAATAGACAACATAATGGGGATCACGAGTTCCCATAAGAACCTACTCCGATAATACCACCTCTAAAATACTCTCAATTTATCTGATTTCCTCTTCCAATAATATACACTTATATTCACCTTATTCCTTTTCGAATACATGGCCTTCATAGATTACTATCTCATATTTTGTAATGGTTTCTTTTACAATCTCCTTTTCATTTTCCTTTGGTTACTCTAAGGAAATCCATGCTTCTCCTTTAACTACTTCATCATCCTTTTCTTCCCATGGGATAAATCATTTTGAAATTAAGTCTCTCTAAAACTACTTGTCATTTTTTTCCTCAAGGGATTTTTCACAACCCCAATTTTCTTCATTGTATTAATCTAGACCTTCTTCTTAATCACTACTTATACATCTTCATCTCTTTGTCTCTCTCTAATGACATTCCTTCTTCTTCTAGCTCCCTTAAAAAAATAATATCCCTTTTTAGTATGTATAGAATGGATTGCAAAGTCACTAACTCCTTAATATATTGAATATTTGACATGGATAATATATAATCAATATTTCTCTTCCTCCTTGCTTCATCTTCCAACTAGTCTTGCATTACCCTTAATGTAGATTTTAACTCAGCCACTTAGAATGCATGCTTTTCATCCATATCTTGATATATTTTTCTCACACATTGGCTTTTCTTTAGACATCTCTTTTAATTTTTTTCTCTACCAACCTAAATAATATGGAGAACAATATACATACCCTATTCACTTACTAAAGGATGTAACTTCAATTTTCTACCCTCCTATCTATTGGTGCTCAATTTGATCTTGCCTCATTTGTCCTTGAAATTCTTCAGTTTGCGGGCTCTGTCATCTTTTCTATCTCCCCGTATTGATGCCTGAAAGCTTTGTCCTTCATTTGGCTGCCATGATCAGTCCTTTCATTTAGTTGAGGATCACATTAAGTGTAACATCCCCATTTTAAGATACCAGAACAAGGGAATTTTTTTTTTTTTTTTTTGATAACGTTCTCTGTTATGAATTATAAAATTCAAACACACGTTCAAGTTTTAATAATTGTTCTCTTCCCAAACAACACAGTTTGGATCACACAATTTCCTTTTAAAACTAATGTTCCCTGTTTGCATATTTACAATATGGAACACACATTCAATGCCATTCAATCTTATAACAGATTCTATATGCTGCTGTAAATGACTTGAGGAACTGCCGATCTTCCATTTTCATGGCTCGGAGTTTCAACGATCCTTCATTTCATGACTCGGCAACAACCGATCCTTCATGTTCGTTTATGCATAGTATATTATATATACCTGTTCTCATAACCGTTTCTGGTTATCGAAGTGATCCATTTAAGAAGCCTATCTGAATATCTGTTACTGATATTCATCTGACATCCTGCATCTTAAATTAAGTGATAAGGACAACGCAACCAGCAATTGCGATACTTTGGCCAAAGATTTTAACATGCTTTGCATGATCATATTCCTGGATGTGATACACATCAACGGAATACGTCCTTCACTTCACTTCACCTGTTATCTAGAATGGTCTTTCCTGGTTCCTACCAGTCCTCTTCGTTTAAGGTCAGTTTTAAACTTCCAATTTCCAACTAGTAATATGAACGAATATAGGAAGGCACTCCTGGTAACTAAAGATACGCAGACATACGGTGTCGTTTCCCCACGACTCCGTGTGTCTAGTTATCTTTAGTATTCCGGAGTCACTCCGTATACTAGATCATACTCTATCCCCTGCTAAGAGCTACACATTCAGCCTATGTATTCTTGATGTTTTAATTCGGGAGGGCATTGCAATATGTCAGCTGCAACATTGTGTCATCATGAAGACCCCGTCTTTATGGAGACACCTTGCTGTAGCTGGCGTATGCCAATGTCCTACAGAATCCTCCCATCGAGAATACACATCCTGCTCAAGTGATTTGGATACGATTTGACAATTAAGAATCAACTTTCAGCATCCATGCTGATTCCTTGATCCTCGTTTCCGTTATAGTTGTATATAGCTAAGAGGGACTAAATCCGTCCATTAGCTTGCTATGCATCTTCTCCTTCGTGTCGAAGGGCTGCATTTCCCTACTTGGTTCTCTTCTTAATCATTGGATTAAGCAGTCCGTACTGACGGACGTGATAAGTTTAACCTATTAAACTTAGCCAAGATTTTCCCCAACTGTAACTAAATTCAGAATTCTAACTTATTTAGACGTCATTCAAACGAGGTCTAATTCCCAAGAAATGTATTCATTTGTTCTCCTTAACGTTACATAGTTAAGGTCCATTAGTTATGGATATACTTATCCTATATCCTTTATTCTGAATTCAGCATACGAGATCATTAATGGAGTTCGAAAGCAAAGTTCGATTACTCTGAAGTTAATTGATATTCCTTAGCTCCTAAGCTAATCCTGAATACCTGTCGGTTATGGAATCATATTCTTCCTAACCCTTTTTAATGTCAATTAAAAATTCATCTTTACCCAAGTATGAACTAATTGCATATTTCAACTTAAAAGTTGCATTTAGGTAAGAGTAGATATCAGTTCCCATTTAACATCCATCCAAGGACAATTAAACAAATCCAAATCAAGAAATAATGTTATATTTCCAGTTTAGTCAACAATATCAAACTGATATAATTATTAAAATATCACACTTGTAATTGTATTCATCATTTCATGTCATAATCCATACCTTTGCCAATCCAACTGAATGGACAAGGTTTACATAAAACATCAATACAATTCATAGATAGAAGAATATACTTTCTTCTCTTTACAATTCCTCGAAGAGGAATAAAAGCAACAATTACAATTTATCTTCAACCAATCAAGAAGCATAAGAAAACAACCATGTCTTCATTCTAATCAAATTCCATCTGCAAAATGATTTGCACGGGTCAGTTCAATGAACTGAGCATATTAAGCACTTATCCTTAAAATGAGGTGCTTCAACTAACTGTCTCAATAAAAGAACCTTGCTTTTATGAAACGACAGTAAGACATCAATCACGAAATAGGTACAAAAGAAAGATCAGCATAACAACTGAACTATCAAAATAACATCACAATCAGCCAAAGAACTGCTGTCCCGTTTCCACATAACCATTACAAGTCTCAATTCACAATATTTGCAAAGTTAGAAATACAAATAGCTTACTGCTGATATGACATACTGTTATCCTTTCCACGCCTTTCATTAATAATAAATGCAAAGGATGAAACTAACTGAAATGCAAACCCATTACTTTCCTTTCAGGTCATGCATCATACTAGAATCCAAGCAATCAAGCACAGACAAGAAAGCGAACAACAATGCATATAGTCGCTCATATCTAGGCACTACAAGATTCGTTATCAACGAATTACAGATTCCAACTGAATGAAAGAAGAACAGATCATTTTTCCAAATCATTCATCCATGTTCCTATTTCTTTCCACATGGCTGTTCTAAAAATGGAATCCAAACGAGACACAATTCAAGATAACAGTTCAGAGTGAAACTTACAAAATCCATTCAGAATTCACTTTCCAGCAGCAAGAGTAATTTCATTCATAATCCACTTTAAATGAAAACAAGGAAGAATTCATCATCCATATCCATATTTCATTTGAATCAGACTCATATGAAAATCCGAAATAGGTTAGTACAACATTATGTTCATCCTAGATCTAACAGTATAAGGATACATACCATACATTTACCATACTTAAAGAAACCATAGTTCTTTCACTGTACGTTAAATAGATAAACAGTTATACAATCATGCAGTCAATTAATCACATGATTCCCTAATCCTATGAACGTATCCCATTCAAAATAACATTTTATTCATTGCTGTTACCTACAGCAAGTCCAATAATCACCTGACTACGGATTTCACCTAGTCAGAACAGCAGACAGAAGAAGAATTCCCATCCCATACATGATTCTACCTGAATCCATTTTCAAGTTCATGATAATATGTAGAACTCCAGAATGCAAATATCAGATGTCATTACCTTTATCAAAGTAAACGGTATAGGGTGTCAAATACATGGATCTAATACAGTCAAGACAACCCACACAGCAAGACAAAATTTCCATGCATTTATTCTTTTGTTCAGCAATCTAAGGCTAAGTTGTAATCACTAAAACAGTCCAATCTCAAAAGACCGATCATCATCAATAAACACAACTAATCATCATACCTTCTTAGCAAGAAAACAGTATGTTTCACTATGAGTTCAGAAGGGAAAACTATTTCTTTCCCAACTTTCACGAACACTCATATAAAATTATAATGCCCATTCCTTTAAAATACAAAATTGCCATTTCCATATAATCTCAAAACAGTAGGCAGAAGGAAGAGAAAAGTTTTATCTCTTTCAACAAGAAAAGGGAAGAAACAACCAAAAACGTGTTATCATTTCTTTTTCCAAAGCAGCTTCGTCTATTCATACAAACCCAATGCTGTATTCATCTTAATCAAACACAACAGAAGAGAAAAGATCCATTTCCTCTTGTAAAAGAAATTTCAGTATAGAAACGACCGCATGCAACTCGTGTATCCTGTGTAATTATATCATGAAAGACCATATAACAAAGAACATTCTCGTAGCAGTGGAGACAACCCACACTATCTGCCATTTTCTTTTTATAATACTTAAACACTGAAATACTCATTCCTTAGAGTTTGAAAAGAAATGACATGCCTTTAAATCTTGAAACAACAGATAGTAAGCAAATAAAAGATCTTATTTCCCTCAATGAAACTTCAGTACAGAAACGACATCAAGCCGCTCACACAACCTTCACCATCTTTCACAAAAGTTCATGTAACAAAAGACAATCACACCGCCATAAAATAACCCACACTACCTGCACAGTTCCATATCATATTATACAAGAAAAACCAGTTCGAAACTCCATCTAATGTCAACAACTAGCTCAACGTGGAGGTATTCCATTCAAAGAAGTGCAAAGACTGTTAAACACAACAACAAGGAACGATTTTCCTAACATTTCCAAAAATGACAGCAAGGGTCGACGAACCCAAATCATAGCAACACAACACGACTGTATTCAACTTCCTTTTACATGCAAGGATAGTTCCAAACACAACAGTAAGGAAACGATTTCATAGAAAAGAGAACATCTCACAAAGCCTGTTACTATTCCATACAACATGAACAGAGAAAGAAAATATCTATTTCAATCCACCATACTGTCAACAACCGATACAATAATTCATGTTCCAACTCGATTCGTGCAAAGACAAATCAAAGCCTAGCAACCAAAAGTGATTCTTCTTAACATTTTCCAAAGAAAGAAAGTAAGAACCAACAAAATCCAAATCATATTGACTCGACAACAATCACAGAATCCAAACCCAAGAGCAGGGTTGTTTTAATGAGACACTTAAACAAAGCAAGAATTTTTAAAGAGAAGGGCTTAACATGCCTGTGATCTCTTTTCCAGAACTCGAAGACAGCTTTGTTTTCCGCGTTATTTCCTTCCACAGCGACAGCAAAAACTTCCCAACACTCCCTTCTTCTTCAGGCTTAGCAACAACCTCAAAATCTCCAAGAACAGTGTCAAATCCCAAGAGCTGGTTCGACTGAACCAGACCAGAAAAACCAAATGTAGAGCAACTTTGCAAAAGCCGAATCGACAAAAATGAAAATCAAAATTCCCTCATACACTTTCCAAGGTGAACCGGTCGTGAGGACCAAGAATAATCAATGCATTAAAGGCTCTGCCTTTTCCTAGCTTCCCACGCCACTGCCAACTTGAGTTGGTGAACTCAATTTTCAAATTTCCCATGCAAAACCGAATTTAGCTCTATCTCCAAATAGATACCTCCATTTCTTACCTTCCCTACCAAAACTGGTGCTGTCCACATATGGACTTTCCAATAAATGCTAATGAATACTCCCCCTCCATCCTTATCCTTTCCCTCTAAGGGTCTGCGCGCCCCTTTAGATTAGGATTAGTTTAGGTTACATAATAGTGTTTAACCTAGGTCATAGTTTAGCCTTAGGTTATTAGGACTTAGGTTTATTTTTCCTCTTTTTTTTTTTTAAATTTTAAAAAAAATACACTTTGGGGTAGTAGTTTATGATGCATGTTAGGACTTAGGATTAGCTTAGGATTTTAATTCCCACTAACCACTAACACCAAACAACCTCCATCCAGTCTTCCAACTGACAATCACGTTAATGCCGGGCAGGATGTTCCGTCCTTTGGATCACGTGTCAAGGCCACCCGTTGTCTAGGTATTTCTTGCCTCATGAGGTTTTTAATTCGATAGTACAGGGTTCAAGAATCGAACCCCTGTCGTTGGAATTTACGTGCCAGCTGCTCATACCTGCAATCAGGCGCTGCACGTTCATAACAACCTCAGGTTTGGTTCCAGAGTAAATCAACACGGAAATCACCAGAAGCCCTCAACATACTTTGGATCAATGAAATTGATTCAAGGTGTGCTGTCAATCAGCAATGAGAGTTTAGCAAGTACACGACAATTTGTTGTCACATTAGCAAACACGCAAGTACAATAACTGCTGTCCTATACAATAAATCACAGCATGTAAGAATCCAAGTTAGCAACACATTCCTTTAAGATCAGAGTTTATCTTAACATGTTTACCTTCATTCTAGCAGTTATAACAGTATGAAAAACATTCACCAAGATAACATACAAAAATCAGAGCATTACATTCTTCCCTCCTTAAAGAATCATCGTCCCGATGATCAGTTTAAACAAATCAAGGAGTTCCTAAGAAAAAGTTTAGTTATTGTCCTTTCATTCATAAGTTCATACCAAAAACAGATTCACTCTTAAAAACAATGTTTTAAGACAACTGTACAATAGACTAATAATTGTCTAAATTTGGTAGAATTATCAGTTCTTTGAATTTCAAATTCGATTAAACAGGTGTGGAAAAGTAGATCTCATTTCTTCGAGATTTTCCCAAGTTGCACTTTCTTCACTGAACTGGTCCCATTGGACCTTACATTGGTTCACTTCGCGATTTATCAAGTACAACTGGCGAGTTCCCAGCACTCGAATGGGCTTAACCACGATTATTCCTGGGTCTTGGACCTGTAAGGAATTCCAATTTAGCACATGTGATAAATCTGTCATGTATTTCTTAAGCAAAGAAATATGAAAAACATCATGCATTTGAGACAAAGCAGGAGGTAATGCTAGACGATAAGCTATAGGGTTGATTATTTCAACAATTTCAAAAGGTCCCACGTAACGTGGCGACAACTTGGCAGCCTTGCCAAAAGTTATTGAGCTCTTTTTCGGCTTCACCCGAAGAAAGACCTTCTCTCCCAGTTTATAATGTCTATCAACCCACTTCAAGTCTGCATAGCTCTTTTGCCTATTGGCAGCCTCCTTTAGATGTTCCCGAATCATTTTGATTTGATGTTCCATTTCCATAAGGATTTCTGGCCCAATTACCTCTCTGTCCTCAACGTTGTCCCAGCTGACATGGGTTCTGCATTTTCTTCCATACAATGCTTCAAAGGGTGCCATTTTTAAAGAGGCATGATAGGTGTTATTGTAAGAAAATTCTACCAGCGGAAGGTATTCCTCCCATTTATACTACTGGTCCATACAATACATCCTTAACATGTCCTCTAAAACCTGATTAACACTCTCAGTCTGTCCATCTGTTTCCAGATGATATGCAGAACTGAAGTTCAATTTAGTCCCCAAGGCCGCATTAAGCGTTTGCCAAAACCTTGATGTCATCCTCGAATCTCTGTCTAATATGATTAATTCCGGTATTCCATGTAATCTGAAGATTTCATGTACAAATCTTCTTGCTAGCCACTGGTGCATCGTCCTTCAAATTACCAGCAATGAAGTGTGCCACTTTGGTCAATTTGTCGACTACAACCAGGATAATGTCATGCTTATTTCTTGACATAGGCAATCCTTGAACGAAATCCATCGTTATCACTTGCCATTTATACTGCGGAATACTGTGGGGATACAATAATCCAGCGGGGTGCATATGTTCCGCCTTAACATGCTGACATTCCAAGCAGTGTGTTACAAACTCGCCACAATCCTTTTTCATTCCCTTCCAGAAATATTGCTGCTTAAGATCAGCGAGCATTTTTGTAATGCTAGGGTGTCCAGAAAAAGGTGAATTATGGAATTCAGTTAACAATTTCCCTCTTAAGTCATTTGCCATAGGTATATATACCCTGTTTTCGAACCTCAGAATTCCTTCATTATCAAAACAGAATCCTTATACCTGACGTCTTGAGGTCGGGTATCTGCAGCGAGTGCTGATTTGACTTGCTGGACAATAAGGATCTGATTCCAAGGCATCTTTCACCTCATCCTAAACTGAGTTCCTTAACGTATATAAGAGCAGAGATATGCTTCCTTAGACTTAGAGCATCTGCTACTCTCATATTTTCCTTGATCCTTATGTAGCTTATATCGAATCAATACTGAGACAAAATTCTAACCATCTTCGCTGCCTGCATGTCAGATTTGGCTGAGTAAAAATATATCTTCAGTCCCCAGATGGTCCGTTTTTAACTGCGACAGGGCTTGCCTAAAAAGGGTAATAGCCTCCACATTGAAGTGCATGAACAAATGACAACCGAGCTCAAGATCGTGTTGGAGCATAGTTCTGTTCATCGGTAACTTAAGCTGTTTTGCCTCTTCAATAAGCGTGACATGGTTATCTGTAATAGAATACCTCCAGCCTTCTCACCGAGGCGTCTGTTACAACCATAAAAATCTCCATTTGGATAGTTATAGTCCAAATAGGTGGCTGTAGTTAACTGTTCCTTTAACTTTTAAAGGCAGATCTCACATTTGGTCTGTCTAGAGAAATTTCTTTGCTTTCTTTTTGGCAAGCGAGGTGATTGGGTAGAATTTTTTTGAAAAGTCCTTACGAACTTTCCGAATAATAACCAGCCAAGCCAATGAATGCTTACTTCATGCACGTTCTTAGGTGTAGGCCATCAGTTTAAGCTGGTGATCTTTGAAGGGTGCACAACTGATCGCCATTTTTTGCTTATAACGTGTCGCAAGTAAATGCACCTCTGCATCATAGAAAGGACCATTTTGGACAGTGTTGCCAATAGACACTTCTCATTATCTTAAGATTTCCAAGTCCCAACATCTGCATCTGAGATGTCTTGGTGCTCTTCATACTTCTACTCTCGACTACACATTATTTACGAATTGAAATCATATATTTTTTCAAGTAAGTAAATTTAGATCGTAAGCTAAGAATACAAGCACAAACTTGTCTAAGTATTCTTGAAAACATATTGTTCATTAGATTCATGAAGGCGGCAGGTGCATTAGTCAGCCAAAAGGTAACGGTGACTCTATAATGCCCATACCTGCGTTCTAAAAGCTGTTTTATGATATCTTCTTCCTTTATTCTCAGCTGATGGTACACTGATCGAAGAATCTATTTTTTGGATAAAACTGATGCTCCTCGTATCTGATCAACGATCATCAATCCTAGGAAGTGGTTTATCGATTTTTAAGAGTTTCTTTGTTCAGCATTTTTGTAAATCAATGCAAAACCCATTACGTTTCATTCCAGTTCATGCTCATAGTAGGAAAATCCAAGCAATCAAGCTAGAAAACGAAAGCGAACAACAAGGCCATAGTCGCTCATATCTAGGCACTACAAGATTCGTTATCAACGAATTACAGATTCCAAACTGACGGAAAGAAAGAAGATCATTTTTCCAATCTTCATCATGTGTCCTATTTCTTTCCAAAGGGATGTTATTTTTACCTAAAAAATGGAATCCAAACGAGACACAATTCAAGATAACAGTTCAGAGTGAAATTACAAATCCATTAGAATTCACTTCCAGCAACAAGAGTAATTCATATAATCAACTTAAAATGAACAACCAATGGAAGAATCATCATCCAATCCTATTCATGTTGAATCCAGACTTATATGAAAATTAGAAACAGGTTAGTACCACATTATGTTCACAGCCTTAGATCTAACAGGATAAGCACGAACAACCAGACATTTACAACTTAAAAGAAACCATAGTTCTTTACTGAGTTAAACAGATAAACAGTTATACAATCATGCGTCAATTAATCACGTGATTTACCTAATACTATGAACGTATCCCATTCAAAATAACATTTTTAATTCATTGTGTTCTACAACAAGTCCAATAATCACCTGACTAAGGATTTCACCAGTCAGAACAAACAGACAGAAGAGAAGAATTCCATCCCTAAATGATATTTTCTGTGTTTTTAACCTGAATCCATTTCAAGTTCAGATAATATGTTAGAACTCAAGAATGCAAATTATCAGGATGTCAACATTTATCAAAAGTAAACGTATAGGGGGGTAAAAACAGGCTCTAATACGTCAAACAACCCAACAAGCAAGAACAAATTTTGCCATGCATTATTTTTTTGTTCAGCAATCTAAGGACTAAGTTGTAATCACTTTAAAAATCAGTCCGATCTAAAAGACCGATAATCATCAATAAACACAACTAATCATCATCCTTCGTCGCCAGAAAGAAACAGTTATGTCACTAGAGTTCATAAGGGAAAAAACATCTTTCCCAACTTTCACGAACACTCATATAAAATTATAATGGACCATTCCTTTAAAAAAAAATTGCCATTCCATATAATATCAAAAAAACAGCAGGCAGAAGGAAAGGGAAAAGTTTTATTTGCTTTCAACAAGATGATATGGGAAGAAACAGCCAAAAACGGTTATTTCATTTCTTTTTCAATGTAGCTTCGGGTCTATTCATACAAAAACCCAAGGGGTATTCATCGTAATCAAACACAACAAAGGAAAAGATCCATGTCCTCTTGTAAAAGAAATTTAAGTATAGAAACGACGCATGCAATCGTGGATCCTGTGTTAATTATATCCAGTTGAAAGACCATATAAACAAAGGAAAATTTTATAGTAGCAGGTTGGAGACATCACAGATCTGCCATTTTCTTTTTATAATACTTAAACACTGAAATACTCATTCCTTAGAGTTCGAAAAGAAAGACAATGCCTTTAAATATTTGAAAAAACACAGATAGTAAGCAAATAAAAGATCTATTTCCCTTCAAGGATGAAATTCAGTAAAGAAACGACATCAGCCGCTCACACAACTTCACCATCGCTTTCACAAAGTTCATGTAACAAAAGACAACACACCGCCATAAATAACCCACACTACTGCACAGTTTCCCATATCATATTTATAAAGAAAAAACCAGTTCGAAAACTCCAAGAAGTGTCAAACAACTAGCTCAACGTGGAGTATTCCATTCAAAGAAGTGCAAAGAAAAGACTGTAAACACAACAAAAGAACGATTTCGTCCTAAAACATTTCCAAAATGAAGCAAGGGTCGACGGAACACCAAATCATAGCCAACACAACACGACTGATATAGCAACTTCTTTTACCTGCCAAAGGACAGCTTCCCAAACAAAACAGTAAGGAAACGGTCCTAGAAGAAAAAGAGAACATCTCACAAAGCCTAGTTACTATTACAGACAACATGAACAGAGAGAGAAAAAGATTTATTTCAATCCCATACTGTCAACAACCGATACATAATTCATGTTCCACTCATGCGTGCAAAGACAAATGAAAGAAAAGAGCAAAAAATAATGATTCTTATTAACATTGCCAAAGAAAGAAAGTAAGAACAAACAAAAATAAAAAATCATATCGAACAACCAACAATCACAGATAAGTCCAAACCCAAGAGCAGGGTTGTTTTAATGAGCACTTACACAAAGCAAGATTTTTTAAAGAGAAGGCTTAACATCCTGTGGATCTCTTTCAGAACCAAAGACATTTTTTTTCCGCGTTATTTCCTCCACAACGACAGCACCAAAAACTTCACAACACTACCTCTTCTTCAGGGCTTAGCAACAACCTCAAAAATCTCAAAGAACCGTGTCAAATCCTAAGAGCTGGTTCGACTTCTGAACCAGACCAGAAAAAACCAAATGCAGAGCCAACTTTGCAAAAAGCTGAAATCGACCAAAAATGAAAATCAAAATTCCCTAATACACGTTCCAGGTGAACGGTCGTGAGGACCAAGATAATAATTGCATTAAAGGCTCGCCTTTCCTAGCTTCCCAAGCCACTGCCAACTTGAGTTGGCGAACTAAATTTTCAAATTTCCCATGCAAAACCGAATTTAGCTCTACTCCAACGAGTACATCATTTCTTACCCTGGCCATGCCAAAACTGGTGAGTCCACGTATGGACCTTTCCAATAAATTGACTATGAATACTACCCTCATCCTTATGCTTTCCCTCTTAATGGTTCTGCGCGCCCACTTTTAGATTAGGATTAGGTTAGGTTACATAATAGGTGTGTCCTATACCTAGGTTCATAGTTTTAGCCTAGGTTATTAGGACTTAGGTTATTTTGTCCTCTTTTTTTTTTTTTAAATTTTAAAAAAATCACTTTGGGGTAGTAGTTTTGATGCATGTAGGACTTACATTAGTTAGGATTTTAAGTCCCACTAACCACTCACACCAAACAACCTCCATCCAGTGTCTGCCACTGACATCACGTTAATGCCGTAGGATGTTCGTCCTTTGGATCACGTGTCAAGGCCACCCGGGTCCAGGTATTTCTGCCTTAAGAGGTTTTTAATTCCGACATTAGTACTACAGGGTGCAAGAATAGCACCCCTGTCATTGGGAATTTACGTGCCAGTGCTCTACCTGCAATCAGGTGACTGCACATTCATAACCACCTCGGGTTTGGTTCCAAAGTAAGAGTAGTAAAAAAGTAAATCGACACGGAAATCACCAGAAGCTCAAGCATATTTGGATCAATGAATGATCAAGGGTGTGCTAGCAATCAACAATGAGGTTTAGCAAGTACACGCAATTTGTTGTCACATTAGCAAACACGGCAAGTACAATAACTGTTGTCCTCTATACAATAAATCACAGATGTAAGAATCCAAGTAGCAACAAATTCTTTAAGATAGAGTTATCTTAACATGTGCCTTCAGTCGAGACAGGTTTAGAACAGGGAGCGGAAAACAGGAAGCCAAGGAGAACAGGACAAAAAGCAGAGAGTACATTTATTTTTTCAATCTCTAAAGATCATAGTCCGATGATAGTTTAACAAATAAGGAGTTCCTAAGATCATAATGTTACTCCCCGTCCCTCTCACCCGGTGTTATCTTCGGATGTAGAGACGTGAGACTATGCAGATTCTGCTCTCACTCCTTCCCCCTCCTCTTCTACCGCTGGCAACTTCTCTCTGCCTTCTCGTGTCACACCATCAGCTCATCACACCATGTTGATACCATTCGCTTCCCGAGTGCATAGGCCCCCCCTCAGAAGCACGTCGACGTGTCCGCCCACCCGATTGCGACACATGTCACTGTAAGAGTAAGGTTAGACACTGAATTCAGTAGAAGAAGTGCTGGTGCACCTCTGCGATGTTCATTTTGGGACATATTGTATGTTCTTTACAGTTTTGTTTAATAGTTTTTAGGTTAGATCAGTGCTGATTTCTCTTCACAGTTCTTATCAACTGTGTTGTTTTTTTGGTAGACGAAACTCATATGGCCCGGTAGGGGTTCCAAGTGGAGGTCACAATAAGGAGGAATTGGAGGATGTCTTTCTAAAAATTACAGATCATTTTTTCAGAGGCTTACTATGGAAGTCCATGACCCAAAGGGATTGGAATTGCCTTCTAGGCTATGTGAACTATCATCTCCAGCAGGACAGATTGTCAGATGACCCCACTGAGTGTCGCCCAATAGATTGTGGTATCAAATAATCAAATTTCACCCCCCACTGGGTAATTTTGATAACTATCTAACGTATTCAGAAATATTCAACCAAGGTCCGCTAGGGCAATAATGAAATTACGGGGTGTCCAAAAAAGAAATCATTGTTGCTCAATTGTCTAGTCGAGTCCACCTACAATGCTTCACTTCACCTGAAACCCTCAAAAATATTTTTCGGAAGTCAACCTTGTCTGTATATGCAGGTGGAAAAAGGAGCAAGACTACTGTGGGATCAGAAAAGCAACGAAAGTTACCGAGGAGAACACACGTTGGGACAAGGAAAACATGAGTTGAATAAGTAGGCGAGAGTCCTTGCTAGCTTTGTCCTAGGAGCAATTGGGGGGACATCGTTGCACAAATTAACGACGTCTAAGATCCGAACCGTCCGAAATACGAGCACAAGGAGCCAAAAGCAATTGGGCGGAACCGTGGATTCAAAAAGTGCCAGGAAACCGGGTGTCAAGAAACATAAACAAATCGTTCAGGTCAGTCCGAGTTAACCACCAAAGTGGCGACAACGCGGGGGCCAAACTCAGAAATACTGGGCCCGCATACCAGGCCCGACCAACAGGACTTACTTCGCACCTAGTTGAGTCCAGAGGGTGCCAAAATCAGAAGGGTAGTCTGGGATGCAAATGAGACATGGATTGCGGAAGATGCAACTGAGAACCAGGTCCGCCCAAATAGTGAGCAACTCCAACGACGAGCGCCCATGTAGAAAAATTAAAAAATGTGGACATCTGGCTGTGGGACAAATGGACGCGAAAGTATCGCAAGGGAAAGCCACGTTCAAGCCAACCCAATATAAGCGCCAAGGTCGTCACACAAAGAGAGGCAAAGTCAAAAAAGTCAAAAGTCAAGGAAGGTTTTGAAGCAGCTTAACCGAACCCAATGAAATAGGCTCCAACATGTCCAAGTTTAGGGGGCCCACAAGCAATTTCAAAAGGAAAGCCTGCGAAAGACGGAGGAGAGAGAATCACACGACCAATCAATGCATGCCACGTGTCATCCAGGTGACAGAGCGCGGGAAAGAGATTTCAAAATCCGTTTTGGTCTGCTCCGTGCCCTAAATCTTCAGATCATCATATCTTTCGATCCAGAACTCAGATTTGCACGTTCTTTATATCAACGGAAAGCTGTTGAAATTCTCTACATGATTCTGATATCAATCTTGCATTTTGGTGTAGTTTGGAGAGAGAAAATCAAGAAACGGATCTGACGCGTGATACAACAGAAGTGACGCTTCAACAACCAGCTTTAATGCAGCAGACAGCCCGCCGTTTTGCCAGGATCCATCGCTTCTACCATAATGAGATGATTTAAAATACGACCTAGAAGTGGTTGGGGTAGATTCGACCCTCCTCTCTTTCCTCTCTCATTCCTTCTATATATTGTAAAGAGGGGAAGAGATAAAAGAAGTTGTTCATCTTTTCTGCTCTGCCCTCCCTTCTTTTCTTCTCTAGGGTTGAAAATGGAGTTCGGACCTCCTCCCTTTCTCTGTAATGGCGTTTCTAACTTTTACTATTAATGGAATGATGTTCTGTGCAAACCACTGGAGCAACAAAATGTGTTCTGTGATGCATCTGTCCATCCTCTCTTGTTTTTGCTTGTCTTCTTCTTGCCTCTCTTCATTGCAGGTGTCTGTGCATGTTTGAATGTTCATTACAGGTTCGGAGCTGTGTTCATGGAGTTTTGGGACATTTTCTGTGTGAAATCTATCCTTGGGTTTGTGATGCTTCTGTCCATCCTTCCCAATGGCTCACCTCTCTTTGTCCCATGGCAGTTTTGATAGATGTTCAACATCCTCCTTCTCTGGTGTATCATCGTTTTAGTGTAGGCTTTTCCTCTTTTCCTTTCTCTCTCTCTCTCTCTCTGTCTCCTTGGCATGGTTAGATTAGGATTAGATTAGCTTGCCTGCACTGGTATAGCTTGTGGCAGGTAGTTTAGGAGTAGGAACCAGCCTTCTTTGGAGATTCCTCTCTCAGTTTCACAAGTCCCACACTTGGAGAGAGGTTTCCATGTTATGCAATCACACTAGATGCCTGAACATCAACCTAGAAGCCTGATGTGCGTCCAGGGGTGCTGTGATTTTGCATCAACAAGAATGAGAGAGGAAAGAGAGGAGGGAAAGCCAAATCTACCCCAACCACCTCCAGGTTGCATTCAATTCATCTTATCATGGTAGAAGCGGCGGATCCTGGAAAAACGACGGGCTGTCTGCTGCATTAAAGCTGGTTGTTGAAGCGTCACTTCTGGCATTACCATGCGTCAGAGCTGTTTCTGAATTTTTCTCTCTCTATACTGCATCAAAACTTGAGAATAACCCAAGAATAATGTAGAGAATTTCACTGAGCTTTCCGTTGATATAAAGAACGTGCCAATCCGAGCTCTAGATCAAAAGATATGACGATTTTAAGAAAACAGGTGAAAATGGATTTGAAAAGCTTTTCCTGCGCTTCGCCACCTGGATGACACGTGTCATGTGTTGATTGGATGAGCAAGGTCTTCAGCCTGTCGGGTTCGGGATTCTCCTCTGCATTTGCATCAGGTTTGGGAGGTGGCTCGACATATGTTTTGATGTTTATGTTTTCCCGAAACCCGCTTCGCCGGATTCTCCAATTTTCCTTTGTTGTCGGGCTTTCCGCGCCCCTCCGACATGTCCTTTGATGTCGGGTTTTCTGAGCCTTCCGGCATACCTCTTTGTTTGTCGGGTTTTCCTTTCCTTCCGACACTTTTCTTTGACACTTAGCAAATTTTCCTCTCTTCCTCCGCCGACGCCCCACGGTGAAGACACATGGCAATTTCTCATTGGTTCGGATCAGTGCTCGAAAACTCGCCCTTTGACTTTTTGACCTTTTCCCTTGTGACACGTGTCATGATCTGGTTGGTCCTCGGCCCTTTCGGCTCCTTCGCGCCCTTCGCGTCTTTTTGTCCCGGATGTCCCAAACCGTTTGGGACATAAACCTCCGATCCGCCCGAAATGGGCTTCCTTGTCCCATATTCGGCCGATGACACGTGGTGCTGCTTGATTGGCTTTCGGCTCTTCGGCGATCCGCGTCCCACGCATCCCTTTGTCCTTGTGCTGAAGATTCTTGTTTCGGCCGAACCGGCTGGTTCGCGTCCATTTGTCCCAAATGTCCCTATTGCTTCCGGGCCTCGACTCTTTTCGCCCGGTTCGGCCGGTTCGCGTACTCGTGGCCCAAATGTCCCATTTGCTTTCGGACTGTTTGTTCTCATTTCGGCCGAACCGGCCGGGTTCGCGTACTCTTGTCCCGAACTTGTCCCACTCAGCTTTCGGACCGTTTTTCTCATTTCGGCCGAATCGGCCGGTTCGGGTCCTACCGCGTACTTCTTGGCCCGATTGTCCCAAATGCTTAGTCGGGCCGCCTGGATTTCGGCTTTTCGGCCGATCCGCGTCTTTTTGTCCCACACGTCCCATTTGCTTAGCGGGCTGCCTGGAGGCTTTTCGGCCGATCCGCGCCTTCCGCGTACATTCGTTCCAATTGTCCCAAAGGCTACCTTGAGCAGGACTTAGCCAATTTTCACGATTTTTCCTGGATCAACCTACTTGCCTTCTGCAATTTTTTCACATTTTCTCAGAGCTTGCTCCTTCCTTTTTTTCGGCCAGAGGAGTTAGAAAAATATCTGAGAGAACCTCAGAAACATGATGTTTGCTCTGAATCAATCAATGTGCCTGGGACTTGAATATTCTGATGCATGTTATCAAAATTACCCTGGGGGGTGAATTTTGGATAACAATTTGGCGACTCAGTGGGGTCATCTGCCTGCTAGATGAATGATCAGTAGCCTGAAGCAATCCATTGGGCATGGAGTCATAAGAAAGTCTGAAAACTGATCTGAACTTTGAAAACTTCCCTCTGAGCCACTTGGAAACCCACCGGACATGGAGTTGTTCTCACCAAAAACCACTGAAAAGAACTGTGCAAGAGCAAAACCAGCAACACCAAAAACTATGTACAAAACTGAAAATCATACATGCCCCAAATGGAACATGCAGAGTGTGCACAAGCACTTCTTCTGCTGAAAGCAAACCTAGCTACTCTACTCTAACTGGAAGCAAAGGCAAGCTAAACAAACCCTGCAACTGGTTGTGCAAAATAGCTTCCTTTCTTCAAAATTGGCAGCCATGCAATTGATTTGGCACTGATCATGGCTGTTTGGATGGATGGAAAATCAACAAGAAGCTGGTCTTCTATCCAAATCATCAAGGTATCAACTGAAAAATCCAATACCTCTTTTAGTTTCTCTGCATTTGGATTGAAGAGGTATGGCAGCTGATCCTTGGTACTTTGTAGCTCATCCTCATGCCCAGAAGTGAGCATGACCGGTTGTGGCTTCTCCTTTGGCTCCAATGAAGCCAAATACCTGATTGGGCAAGGTCTGATCCATTTGATATGCCCATAGCTCTGATTTTCAACTCCAAGAATGGAGTTCTCTTGTAGACCCACCTGAATGGATGATGTGGAAGAAATGGTGGAATCCTTCTGTCCTTTCTCTTCCTCCAATGAAGAACATGGAAGATTAAAATCTTCCAATTTTGATTCCAAAGAGCTGCTATAAGATGCAGGCTGCTGCAAATGAATGCTCTCCTTCATGACAGCAGGCTCTTGTGTTTGGAATGTGGATGATGAAAGAGAGAATGGTGAAAACTCAACCGGTTCTTCTCCATCAAAACAGTCCTCCAAATCTGACAGGTAAACTGCCTCATTGCTGTCCCACTGTTCGTGTTCAACTTCCTCCATGGTGTCCTCTTGATCTGCAACTTGACCACCATGGTTTCCTTCACTCTCCAATATTGAGTTTGAGAGATCAAACTCCTCTTCAGTACTAGAACTTGAGAGAGATGAAGTGGAAAGAAGAACTGAAGGTTCTCCTGTAGCCTGCTTTGTGCTCAAAGCCCTTGGATCTGCACTTTTCTCCTCCACAGCTAGGATGTGCTCCTCTTCTTTTGGATTTGGAGCAGCTTCTCCTTCCTCCAATGTTTGAAGACAATCTTGCTCTTGATTGAACTCCTCCTCCAGCATGAAGTTTGTCAAGTCAAACTCTTCAATCTGCTGCTCTAGAGGACAAGTTGGGACTGCAAGATCTTCTTCTTCAACAAAATCAGTCCTCACCACCATTTGTCCAACCTTAGCCTCTTCCGTAGGCTTAACCATCAAGGGGATCTTTGTCATCCCAAATCTAAGAGCCCAACTCTTCAGACTTTGAATTTCTTCCTCTTTGTTGGCACTCTCTTTTTGCTGTTGTTTTCCTTGGACTGGCATTCTGATTTTCATCCTCCCAACATGGATTTGGGAATGCAAGAGGAGGGATAGGTTGAAACTCAACTGATTTGACATTTTTTTGTGGTGGTGGAGGAGTGAAACCTCTTGTTTCTTTGGAGGAGGGGGTATTTCTGTTAGCTCTTGTGGAGGGGATGACTGTTTGGAAGGGAAAAGGAAAGAAGAATTGAGATGTGGTGGAAGACTGAGAGATGGAGACATGGGATTCAACACTTGGGACAGCAGATGGAGAGTTTGAAACTTGACACTGCTGAAATGAAACAGATTGGGAAAGAGGAAAAGAAAAGGCATGAGATGATGTGCTTACCCATTGACAAGGTTGCTGAATACTTCTCTCATACACCTCTATTTCTTCAATCCACTTTGCAAGCAAAGGCAAGCGTTGTAATCATGAAGTCAAGCTTCTCCTGAGGGCTGTAATGCCTTGGAAAAGGTCCCACCCATGGACAGGGTGCTCCATAACCGATTCCAAAAGCTTTCATTTGTGCTTGAGCCCTGGACTGCACCATCCCCACCTCCATCTTTTGGATTTTCTCCAACAGACCAGCATCTTGGATCTGATGGTCTTCATTGTATGCATACTCTTGCTCTTGGAAAGCTCCATAGCCAAACTGAACTTTGGCACTGCTGTTCATATGAGTATGCATGCTGATCTGGAGGATTTGTAAAACATGTTGGAGGTGAAATATACTGCTGTTGTTGATGTGAATTCCATGATGGAAATGAAGTCATGATTGCACAACTTCATAGAATGAAAGAAGATGGAAGAGATGGAAGGAAGAATGGATGGAGAATGAATGAAAATGAATGGAAGGGAAGGTCTGCAACTTCAAAGATGGGTTGTTGACCAGATGGAGTCGCCAGATGTGTTTGCAAGTGCCTCCAAAGGCTGAAATCTTCACAGGAACACATCAACCTGCAAAAGATGAAGTGGAAGACCTCTAAGGTCCCACCGGGCGTGCCAAAACTGTTGTTGCAAAATCACAGCACCCCTGGATGCAGATCAGGCTTCTAGGTTGATCACTTAGGCATCCAGTGTGATTGCACAACATGGAAACCTCTCTCCAAGCGTGGGACTTGTGAAACCGAGAGAGGAATCTCCAGAGAAGGCTGGTTCCTGCTCCTAAACTACCTGCCACAAGCTATTCCAGTGCAGGAAAGCTAATCTAATCCTAATCTAACCATGCCAAGGAGACAGAGAGAGAGAGAGAAAGGAAAAAAGAACAAAAGCCTACACTAAAACGGTGATACACCAGAGAAGGAGAATGTTGAACATCTATCAAAACTGCCATGGGACAAAGAGAGGTGAGCAATGGGAAGGATGGACAGATGCATCACAGGCCCAAGGATAGATTTCACACAGAAAATGTCCCAAAACTCCATGAACACAGCTCCAAACCTGCAATGAACATTCAAACATGCACAAATACCTGCAATGAAGAGAGGCAAGAAGAGAACAAGCAAAAAAACGAGCAAGGATGGACAGATGCATCACAAAACACGTTTTGTTGCTCCAGAAGTTTGCACAGAACATCATTTCATTAGTAAAAGGAAAAAAACGCCATTACAGAGCAGGGAGGAGGTTCGAACTCCATTTTCAACCCTAGAGAAGAAAAGAAGGGAGGGCAGAGCCGAAAAGATGAACAACTTTTATAAAGAAGCCCCTCTTTACAATATATAGGAAGAATGAGAGAGGAAAGAGAGGAGGGAAAGCCAAATCTACCCCAACCACCTCCAGGTTGCATTCAATTCATCTCATCATGGTAGAAGCGGCGGATCCTGGCAAAACGGCGGGCTGTCTGCTGCATTAAAGCTGGTTGTTGAAGCGTCACTTCTGGCATGAACACGCGTCAGATCCATTTCTTGATTTTCTCTCTCCAGACTACACCAAAACTCGAGATTAGCCCCAGAATCATGTAGAGGATTTCACTAGCTTTCCATTGATATAAAGAACGTGCCAATCCAAGCTCTGGATCAAAAGATATGACGATTTGAAGAAAACAGGCGAAAATGGATTTGAAAAGCTTTTCCCGCGCTTCGCCACCTGGATGACACGTGTCATGTGTTGATTGGATGAGCAAGGTCTTCAGCCTGTCGGGTTCGGGATTCTCCTCTGCATTTGCATCGGGTTTGGGAGGTGGCTCGACATATGTTTGATTCTCGTGTTTTCCCGAAACCCGCTTCCACCACTGTGGGGTATCTCCAAGTTTTCCTTTGTTGTCGGGCTTTCCGACCCCTCCGACATGTCTTTTGATGTCGAGTTTTCTGAGCCTTCCGGCATACATCTTTGTTTGTCAGGTTTTCCTTTCCTTCCGACACTTTTCTTTGACACTCAGCAAATTTTCCTCTCTTCCTCCGCCGACGCCCCACGGTGAAGACACGTGGCAATTTCTCATTGGTTCGGATCAGTGCTCGAAAACTCACCCTTTGACTTTTTGACCTTTTCCCTTGTGACACGTGTCATGATCTGGTTGGTCCTCGGCCCTTTCGGCTCCTTCGCGCCCTTCGCGTCTTTTTGTCCCGGATGTCCCAAACCGTTTGGGACATAAACCTCCGATCCGCCCGAAATGGGCTTCCTTGTCCCATATTCGGCCGATGACACGTGGCTGCATTGATTGGCTTTCGGCTCCTTCGGCGATCCGCGTCCTGCGCGTCCCATTTTCCCCTTGTGCTGAAGATTTCTTGTTTCGGCCGAACCGGCCGGTTCACGTCCATTTGTCCCAAATGTCCCTATTGCTTCCGGACTACCTCGTTCTCTTTTCGCCCGGTTCGGCCGGTTCGCGTACTCGCGGCCCAAATGTCCCATTTGCTTTCGGACCGTCTGTTCTCATTTCGGCCGAACCGGCCGGTTCGGGTCCTTCGCGTACTCTTGTCCCGAACTGTCCCGCTCAGCAGTTAGTCATTTTTCTTCCTTTTTCGGCCGGATCGGCTTCTCGCGCCCGCCGCGTACTTCTGGCCCGATTGTCCCAAATGCTTGTGGAGGCTTTTCGGCCGATGCTTAGCGGGCCACTTGGAGGCTTTTCGGCCGATCCGCGCCTTTCGTGTACATTCGTTCCAATTGTCCCAAAGGCTACCTTGAGCAGGACTTAGCCAATTTTCACGATTTTTCCTGGATCAACCTACTTGCCTTCTGCAATTTTTTCACATTTTCTCAGAGCTTGCTCCTTCCTTTTTTTCGGCCAGAGGAGTTAGAAAAATATCTGAGAGAACCTCAGAAACATGATGTTTGCTCTGAATCAATCAATGTGCCTGGGACTTGAGAATTTTGATGTATGTTATCAAAATTACCCTGGGGGGGTGAATTTTGGATAACAGTTAAGCCGCTGGTGTTGTAGCTCAATCTTACAAAATCATTGTTTGCTTTGTCCTCATCATCTCTAGCATAAGATTGTCTTGTTTCTCAATCTCTCTAGAAAGTATCTTCTCAAGAATGTTGGCTTGACTAGTAAGGATCAACTCAAGGTCATTGGTATTCACAACTTCTTGTGACTGACAATTCATCAAGAGAATTACTTTTCGGAGAAATTATGAACCGGATTGGGGATGTGTCAACATGATCAAGTCTTGATTTGCAGCAATCTAAGGGAAGAGTCTAGTGAATCTAAAGCAATGGAGGAGGCAGTAAAGAAATTCATTGTGCTCTTGAAGCGAGTTAAACAGAAAATAATCTAATGGAGGGTAAGAAGCAAAACCCCTTGATTAGGGGATGCCTAAATGTACTAAATATGGTAAGGGTAAAATATAGAAACCCTTGGTACAACTAGATCTAAAGGCCATAATCAATACACCCTTATAATATTTGATATGAGCATAATTGCAAGAAAGAAAATAACACAGAAATTAACCACAATTGTACATGTTGTACACTATTGTATTAGGTATTTATAGAGTAAAAATGATATACAAAGAAGTTTCTAGACAAAAAGAAACTTCTAATAAAAGAAAGAGTAAAGGAAGATAGGAGAAAATGGGTACAATAAGTTTCTAAAATAAGGAATATTCTTGAGGAAGCAGATACAAAGATATATGTGAAATAACAAGAATATGCAACTAAAATACAACATAACCTATTTGACCAATATAGCCCATGTGACTATGTCTCGTCGAACTTCTTACAAGAGAAATAGTATTAATTTGATCTATCCAAGATTTCCAAGTTGTATAATGGTTCGGGACAAATTGATGGAGCTTTTCTATAATAGTCCTTGGGGTAAAAATGTCTAAGGATAAAGCATTTTCATGCAGGATTGTATTTATGGCAGGACCAAATTCAAAGGAAATAGTATAAATTTACAAAGTCCCTATTACTACAACAAAGGTCATTATGTGCTGCAAGAATTGCCTCGTCCAAATTTCCTAGTCACTACGAATGTCACCATCAATAATTTTTTATCTGAAATGGATCCTAAAAATTATTATAATTCAGTCGATTGCAATGATAAGCTATACTTCTTAGTTCATAAAACTAAAGAAGTGCTTAATGCATGCTTATAATTTTCTAACCACATTAAGATGTAATTTTGGGCAACGGAGAGCTGCAAAGTAAGCAGCAAAACAAGGGAAACAGATGCACCGTGGCTCAAAGATTATTCATACATTTTGGAACCACAATATTTGAAGAACAATTCTTAAGTGATGGTCTGTCTTGGTACAATTCCATCCAACAGTTTCTGCCTGAGATAGAACTACATATTGTAGACACCAAATTTGTGTCTTACGACCCCTTGTGACCCGCATCTCATTTCGCAACCTAACCTCATCACCTAAACCTTACACAATTATTTATTAATTACCTTGTAATTGATAAATCCACATCACCTTACCTGCCACCTCATTTTGCCACCTCATCATGACCTAGTCCTAGCCCTAAACTAACCTAATTAAGACCTATAACTTGGTCCACATCTACACCCATGACTAATGACCCCTTTCTTGCACCCAAAACCGACCTTCTAGTCACTTGACCAAGCCCGCAACTAATCTCTCGGGAGAAAATCACGGAAAGTGGGCTATTTTACTAAAAATAGCCTACTTTTTCCTCACCGATACCGGTTCCTACTCGACCGCCGTCGGTTACGAAACCGCCATCGGTTCCCTGTAAATGGGCTCCCCTAACCAGAAACAAAGGTCGAAGGATTTTTGGATCAAGGGAGATCATCAGAAGCGATCAAGAGAATCTGGATCTTTACTTTGCCGAGCAGAGACAAGTGAAGAGACAAGAAGAGTTTGCAGCAAAGGAGATCAAGCCCAAGACTGCAACTGGATAACCAGAGCCCTGCGATACTCAGCTGATCATCGGGAGGGAGATATCTCATCTTCTGTGTGTCAGGCCATCCTACCTGAGTTCTGCCTTTGTCATCACAGCTCTTGGACCTGCATCTTCGTCAATAACTAGTAAGTTATATCTTGCATGCCCTCTTTAATAATATTTCTTAGACTTGTGAATCACAGTCCTCATAAATCCATTCCTAGATACACTACCCAGCAACATATTACATCTAACTATCATTCATTTGCCTATCTCATCATCTCATTACCTAATATCACTCATACACCAACCTTACAAACAACACAACCACCCCACAACACAACCAGACCATACCGATATCGGTTATCAAAAACCGGTATCGGTTACTGTGACTCAAAACCAGAAACCAACCTTTTCCTCTACCCGTCTCAACGAAGAAATTAAATTATTATTTTGCAATCTTTTTGTGTTAATTCATATTAGCAGGGGAGCTGACCACCTTCGAAAGGAAGTTTTATATTTCCTGGGCCCAAGGCAGTTTCCTCATTTATTGTCTAATCAAAATCTTGTGGTCTTGTGTTCTTATTTGCAGGTAGTCCTTCCAAGACAAAAAGGAGTTCTTCGCAGTCAACCTGATCTTTCTCTACGGTACGCGCACACCATCTTGACATTAAACAGGTATTCCTCCTAGCCCTAACCCTTATCTATTTCTAAAAGGAATGAAAGGATAGAAGCAACTCTATTCCCAGAAGCCGAAACATTCCGAGTGAAACATTTTGGGACGCCCGGCCGGACCCATTTTGGGTTTCTTTCTTTCTTGCTTGCTTTCATATAGGGAGCATACTTGCTGTTTTCTTCTTCTAAATATATTCACAAGGTATTTTATTGTTTTGGTAAAATAACTTGCTTTGCTTTTACATCTTGCATTAGTGAAAGTCATCTCTTTTGCTTCATCGAATATCATTTTCGATTTGGTTTTAAAACATGTGCATCGCATTCCTGCTTGTTGTTTTCAATTCTAGCGAACATAGATTAAGTAACAGGTCGTACACGTGGGGGTGATATCCACGGTATTGACAAGAAATTAATCTTACTTTCACTGCACAACACATACCAAATCACTTCACAATTAACTCAACAGCCCAAACATCCCCCCTTTTCCGCGGTATTCCTCCGCCCGATTGAGGTAACCTTATAAGCCAAAACAAACTTGACATTTCCCCTAAGTCTTTTGTTTAGGATTCTGACATCATTCTACGTCTAAAGGCATAAGCCCACGATAATTAAAATTAACCCTAGGGTTAGTCTCTGGATTTTCGTGTGCATCTTGCTTGTTTTCAGTTCTGTTTTCTCTGTCATACTCTGTCTTCTGTGATCAATAATTTGATAAGTGCACTAAACATTGTTAAAATCAAATTAGCAGCCTTTTATATCTTGTTATACCAGTCTTCTTACACCGGCATCGGTTAACTGACCAATGTCATCTATAATCTGACCGACATCGGTTATTAGACCGATATCGGTTACTGTCCTTTACAGCCCCTGACAAACCAGCAACCTGCCAATTTCACCATTTTGAGGCTGTTTATGTTCCTGATAGATTGAAACCTTACTGTGTACTCTTGTCCATGGTTGTTATCACTCGAAAGCAAGCTGCCGCCATGGTTTCACATGCCTGCTCTGTGCCTTTGCCTGAATCACCCCCTTCACATTCTATAGAGAACCCTACGGACACCAGTGAGATCCCCAAAATTCCTGTAGGAGATAAGGAATTTGCCAAATTTCTGGATGCTAACCCTAGCGCTGTACAATACTATTTGTCTCATGCCCCTGACCGTACACCCGATGGTCAACTCCTTGTTGGCATGCCCATTAGTATAGCTGCTCATCTAGCTCCCACTCTGCCTAATGACACCGCCTTGCTTCCTGCATCTTTAGCCCCGTCTCCCAATCCGATGGCTTCAGAGGTTCATACGACACAGATTGGCTTTCCTTTGGTTAATCTTGGACCCCACATATCATTACCACCGGTGGCTCCTACCTCATCTCTCTTGCAGACTGCTCCGTTCATGACTTGCTCTCTGCCACCTATCCACACGAGCTTTCCTTCTCAAGCTCCGCCTACCTTTTCATTCCCATACACGTATCCAGTGACCTCAACATCCTATATGGGACATCCCTATTCGGTCGCCTCAACATATTCATCCTCCATACCTTATCAACACTTAACCCCATCATTGTCTAGCGGAGGCCCTTGGCCCAATTTGCCTCCGTTTACCACAACCGCACCATCATCTCATCCAACCACGGATTTCATCAAACAAATGATGGAAAAAATGCAAAATCTGGAGGTTTCTGTATCAGGAAGTCGTAGCGCCTTGACATACGAGCAAGTTTGTCGGGAGCCTATTCACCCTTCTGTCCCCCTTCATTCATATCCTCCTCAATGGGAATTGCCGAAATTTACTCGTTTTAATAGTAAAGAGGATCCTCAACAACACTTGCGATCATTTAGACATGCTTGTTATTTGATTGCTCATGATGATGCCTTGTTACTCCGCACCTTTCCCATGTCCTTATCCAGACCCGCCTTGGAGTGGTACAGTGCTTTAACCCAGCACTCAATCTTCTCTTTTAACCAACTAGCCCAATCTTTCTTGGATCATTTCTCCATTAACATTGCCAAGAAAGTATCTATCACCGACCTTTATGCCATCCGACAATTCGAAGACGAATCTATCGCAGGATTTCGTTGGACGATGGCGCGGCCTTATCAACCAACTTACATATGCCTTGCCTCAGGCTGAACTTATCGAACTTTTTACGCGGGCATGTGCTAAGCACATTTCTCCTACTCTTGAAATTCAAACTTTCCGCACATTTGATGAGGCCTTTACCATGGCTCAGAAACTAGAAATTCGAGCCTTAGAAGAAGAAAAATTGCGGTTGCGCAACAAAAACCCCAATTTCCGAACTCCAGATTCTACCAATAAACCAAACACCACCACTCCTCACACATCCACTTCTTCGAAATCAAAAGGAGCTGTCCACGTGGTGATGGTCAAATCTCAAGCACCGTCTAATACCCCACCAAAAACCTCCTATAAGTATAAAGCCGAGCCCATCAATTACACTCCCTTGGGAGAAACTTATGATGTCATCTTGGAAAAATTGCTCAAAGCTGGAGCTATCACCTTGCCTCCTGTTAAACCTCACTCCGGGTTTGACTCCACCCGCGCTATACCTTCCTGGTACAAAGAAAATGACTTCTGTAACTTTCACCGCGTAAAAGGACATAGTCATTAAAACTGCAAGATGTTGAAAAACATAGTGCAAGAAATGGTTGACGCAGGGGATATAACCCTCGATAATCCTAATGCCCCTGCCAACCGAAATTTGAAAATCTTCAACAAACCATTCCCAAATCACTCTTCTAACAGTAATGTAAACCAGGATATCTTAGCCGAGGAGAGTGTCCATGAGATCCATGCAGTCTTCGACTCCCAGCCAAAAGCCTCTATCGATTTTTTTTTGAATCAAGTCTCTTCACTGACCCAGAGACCCGAACCTCCTTCACCACCATCAAGCCAAAGAGAAATTATTCCTTTACCCATAAAGGAGTTAACCTCCCAGAGTTCTCTTCTCATAGATGAGTCTTCTTACACCACATCCCTACAAGACTGCGAGCGGATGTTATCTAACCTATCTATTTCCCAAACGTCCCCTTCTACCGCTCTTGCTGCACAAGAGGAAGGCTTGCCACTCCTTTTGACATCCTTAGACGAGAAACCCCTTGCATCGACATCACCAAATTCTTTAACCATGACGGATCCTCTTAAACATGCCCTCCTACCTATTAGTTCTTCATCGCCTAAATCTTTTCAGCGACCGGTTGACCTCTTAACACCTATTGATACATTGCCTCATCTACCCCCTGTATCACACCCACAGTGGACTGGAATCACAACCCACCTTTCTTCCATCCAAAAATTCCCATTCACACCTGAAGACTGTCATTCTCCAGAAGATAGACGAGTCCTATGGGAATGTTTGAGTACCCCCTATTCTACTCAAATGCAAATGACCGATCCAGACACCTCTACCATATACCCAAAGTGTTTGCAGAAACTCAAAATGCCTATGGCCTCATCATCACTCCCCGCATCTCTACCAAGTATCTCATCCACCTCTGTCGGCTTAACCAAATCTTCCCCTACACTTGGGACCTCACCAATACCCAGTCTAGCACACCCGCCTAAGCGACTCGATTTATCCAAAAATAAAGCCGCCCCGCCACTTAGGAGACAAACTCAATCCGTGCCTCTATCACAATCAAAACCATCATCGTCACACCTATCTTCCATATTGGGACCTCATCCCTCCACCTTGCATCAATATGTCATACCTCCTGCGTTTTCTTTAAAACGACCTACGCCTTCTGCACCCATACAGAGATCTAAGGGTATATCAACATTATCACCCCACGTATCCTGTCCACCCATCAACCCTAAACAAACTCCATCATCAAAGGATTTATTTTCTGTCACTCCCCTTTCTCCATGGTTGTTTCCCGCTACCGCGTCATCTGTAGCCTCATCATCTAACCAGTGGAACATAGCTCCTGCACCAAAGAAACCACGTTTAGTGAAAACCACATGTCAACACCCCTTGGATAAACCACCACCCGCACGAACCAACCATGCCCAAACATTACCAAAACCTGCACAATCAATACCCTCATCCTCCTCCGATTTTGACCCACTCAAAGGATCTTACGCCAAAATCCTTGCTATGTTGGTGGAGAATGCAACCATTTCCCTACCCCCACTTAGACCTTATGACCCGTCTAAACCTCGATCTATAGGTTATGATGAGTCTAAAATCTGCGCTTACCATCGCACACCAGGACATGATGTGGAGGGATGCAAAGCTTTAAAAACCATCCTTCGTCAGTCACCTCTCTCAGATAGAAAGGTTGAGAAAGACAACTTACGAAGGGAGAGACCTTTAGCTTCAATTCCCTCTCCTATACCATCTGTCCCCTCCTCACCAAGATCTATCATTATTACAACCCCACCTCTTGAATCCCATGACTCGTCACTACCATCTTCCTCCTCTTGTGTTCACGAGATCAACATGATCAGTGTTGCTACTCGAGCACAGAAAAACAACGAGAAAGCGAAAGGAAGCGCACCTGCATCCTCTCTTTCTCCGTCCACCATCCCGATTACACCACCACCCAAAGTGGTTATTCGTGGACCCGCTTACCCCGTCTCTGATGGAATTTCCCATCGAGCCATGATCAAACAACTTCACCAATCACCCGTAAAAATGACACTATATGATCTCATTCAGACTTCTGAATCTCATCGACAAGCTCTCGTTGAAATTCTCAGGGATCGAGGTCGTACCTAATGAAACCCTGGCCTATTTACCTCCATTATAAAACCCAATCACGTTGCTCTCCACCAACAACCCATGCCCCAACCACTTATATCTCTGTAAACAAGCTGACTTGCAGTCAGTTTATCCGAAGAAGAAATTGTGGACTTGGTTTACAAAAGATCCTAACCTGCTCTTTAATCTTAGCCTACGTCCGGGGACATTCGTCGGGTACGTCTGTTATGATTGATGGGGCCGCTTAGCCTAAACCATCATCTCTTCAAAAGCCTTCACAACAAATGAAATCCTTTAGATACATGTGTGCCAAAAAATCCTCATCATGTTGCGGTTCATCATTCAATGACACTATTTCCTCGACCTTAGCACCGATCCTCAACATCGGGTAGGACCACGCACTTTAACTGAACTCTTCTATGGCTTGAGGGGAATTTCAAAGTACAAAGAGGATGCGGTAGGGGGCAAGCCTGCGGAGCAGGGATTTGGGATGAGTCCCTCAAATGCATAGATGCATTAAATTTGAGTACGAGGGGAAATCCTACACTTGTAAAAGCTGTCATCACTCCCCGCATCTCTACCAAGTATCTAATCCACCCTGTCGGCTTAACCAAAGCTTCCACACACTGGGACCCGCACCACTACCCAGTCTAAGCACACAGCCAAGCGACTAGATTTATCCAAAAATAAAGCCGCCCCGACATTAGGAGACAACTCAATCCGCTGCCTCTGAATCTATCACAATCAAAACCATCATCGTCACCCTATTTCCAATTGCGGACCTCATCCCTCAACATTGCAATCAATAGTCATACCTTGCCTGCGTTTAGTTAAAACGACATACGCCTTCTGCACCCATACAAGATCTAAGGGATATAAACATTACACCCCACGTTATCCTGTCCACCCATCAACCTAAACAAACTCCATCATAAAAGGATCATTTTCTGTCACTCACCTTTCTCACATGGTTGTTTCCGCCTACCGCGTCATCTGTAGCCTATCATCTAACCCCAGGGTGGAACAAGACTACTGCACCAAAGAAACCACGTTTGTGGAAAACCACAGCAACACCCCTTGGATAAACCACCACCCGCAGAACCAACCATCGCCAAACATTACCAAAACCTGCCACAATCAAATACCTAATTTCCTCCTCCGATTGTGACCCACTCAAAGGATCTTACGCCAAAATCCGTGCCTATGTGGGATGGAGAATGCAACCATTTCCCTACCCCCACTTAGACCTTATGACCCGTCTAAAACCTCCGATCTAGAGGTTATGATGAGTCTAAAATCTGCGTTACCATCGCACACCAAGGAATGATGTGGAGGGATGAAAGCTTTAAAAACCATCCTTCGGCAGCACCGCTCTCAGTAGAAAGGTTGAGACAGACAACTACGAAGGGAGAGACCTTTAGCGTCAATTGACCCACACTAGACACGTATACCATCTGTCCCCTCCTCACCAAGATCTATCCTTATTACAACCCCACTCTTGATCCCATGATCGTCATACCATCTTCCTCCTCCTTGTGTTCACGGATCAACATGATCAGGTGCTCTCGAGCACAGAAAACAACGAGAAAGCCGAAGGAGGAAGCGCACCTGCATCCTCTCTTTCTCCGGCCACCATCCCGATTACACCACCACCAAGGGTTATTCGTGGACCCGCTTACCCCGTTCTGATGATGGAATTTCCCTCGAGCCATGATAAACAACTTCAAAATCACCCGTAAAAAGACCAATATATGAGCTCATTCAGAGACTTCTGAATCTCATCGACAAGCTCTCGTGAAATTCTTCAAAGGGATGAGGTTTACCTAATGAAAACCCTGCCTATTACCTCCATTCTAACACCCAATCACGTTGGCTCTCTCACCAAACAACCAATGCCCCAAACCACTTCTATCTCTGGACACAAGCTGCCTGCAGTCAGTTCTCCGAAAGACGAAATGTGGACTTTGGTACAAAAGGGATCCGACCCTGCTCTTTTCACTTAGCCTACCGTCCGGGACATTCCGGGCTCCGTCATGTACGATGATGGAGGCGCTAGCCTTAAACATCATCTCTTCCAAAGCCTTAAAACAAATGAAGATCCCTTCTAGATACATGTGTGCCAATCTCATCATGTTGCGGTTTAGTCAATGACCCACTATTACCTCATACCTTAGGCACCGTGATCACAACCTTCGTGTAGGACCACGCACTTTACCTGAACTCTTCTATGTCATTGAGGAGATTTCCCAATACAAAAATGTTAGGTTGCCTGTGGACAGGCTAGGATGAGTCCCTCAACCTTGATAGATGCATTAAATTTGAGACGAGGGAAATCTACCCTGTAAAAAGTGATCCTCCCCATTCAAAACCTAATATGTTATATCGCCCTAATGATGTGCTTGTACCAATTCAAGACGCCCGTTCATCCAAAATCAACCATCACTTCAACCACACCTCTACCATTACTTCAACAGCACCTACACCTTCAACCCATGAAATCACCGTCGCAAAAGCCACTTCACTTTCCCGCAGCTAATATCCAAACAGCCAGACCACTTAGTAGATGTTTTCAACGCCTTAGCTGGGGGAGGGGAAAAGGTATCGCCGATATAACGTTAGTTCTTTTCCATAACCCCACAGGAGTACGGACCGGTACAGGCACATCCTACTTATGACCGCGTGGTGGGGGGAAGTGAATCCCCAGGACCACCTCATTGCCGCACTAACCTTAACATATGGAGGTGTCGGCGCTCTTCCATTGTCCCTAAGCATCCTCTTGGTGTTCGTTGTGGGTTCCTTCCAATCGATTTCAATTACCTGACAAATCGTCGTTTGCCCTCACCTTCTGACTCGCTGCCTGGGTCGTGGAAGAAGGGCTTTGGTTTTGTTTTATGAACAGGCTGACATACAATTATCCCATACCTACACGCAAGCACAATGATCGTAGTGGCTGATTTCCGGAAACACTTACACCAAAGGAACCTAGTGTCAGTTGTCTTCTAAGATGACGAGGGCGTCACCCCTACCGAACATAATCACCCCATTTTTCCATCGTCAACCCACAGAGTCGATAGATCCCGACGAATCTACCCTCCTAACTTTTTTTTCATAAATGCTATCTCCTAGGTCCTCTCACTTATAAACGCGAGAATGAGGACCCTCTTCTATTCCCCTTCTATTCCAGACATGATGAGAGCAGACGCTCGGCCTCCCCCCTCAACATAATGTTGTTGCGTGACAGGATGATGAATACATCCTCACCTACCTTGGTGCGGAGACTCTTATATTCAACGTGCCTTACCATCTGAAACTCAAACCATGTTGAACAAGTCTACTATGAAATCAACATCCACACAGGGAATCCTCACATTGTAAGAAGGACAATCCCTCTAACGCATCAGAACAAGTCGCTTTACCACCTTTCGCCGCGCTCGCAACCAAGCTTTCGCTATGGAATACGCTGACATGCCTGGAATTGATCCTGACATTGCCGTCCATAAACATTACACTGAAACCGGATTCAAGCCAATAAACAAAAACTGATGAGAAAAAAGGCATCCACGCATTTGCCTCTTGGGTTCAAAACAAGAGCTTCAACGACTCCTTTCTGTTTCCTTCATCCTGCCTATGACTATCCTCAATGTGGATTTCTAACATCGTACATGTCACTAAAGCGACGGGGGGACCTGGGATAGCACGGATTTCTGGGTCTTACCCGCTTGCCATAAGGATGACTTCCCTCGCTACTAGATTGACCAAACTTTTGATCTCACGGCCAGGCCATGGAGATGCTCTCTATAATGGATGGTTTCAGGATACACACCAAATTTTGGTTGCCCCTGCAATCAACATAAACTGCCTTACCTTTTCAAACACCTTGGGGACATTTCTATTATAGTGTCATGCATTTGGCCTTACGAATGCTTGGTGCAACCTATCAGCGGGCTATTGACATACATTTTTATGAACATTATGCACCACTATCTTGAGAAAGATTAGTCGATGATTTCTCTGACAAATCTAAACATCGCAGTGCACATCTCGATGTTTTAACCCATTATTTTGATCGATTGTTACAATATTCTGTCCGTCTTCAACCAAAGAAATGTGTCTTTGGTGTCCTTTCGGGAAAACTTCTGGCTTTATCGTCTCTTGCGTGGCATGAGGTCGACCATCTAAAAGTCAGCCATTCGCAGAAATGCCCCAACGACTAATCTCAACCAATTGACGTAGTTACAGGTAAGCTCCAATCTATCCGACGTTTCAATCTTCCCCAACTCTCGGATCGATGTCACCCTTCCATCACCTCCTGTAAAAAAGACATTGATTTCAATGGAACAAGAGTGCCACCAAGCCTTGAGTCCCTCAACCTTGATAGATGCATTAAATTTGAGACGAGGGAAATCTACCCTGTAAAAAGTGATCCTCCCCATTCAAAACCTAATATGTTATATCGCCCTAATGATGTGCTTGTACCAATTCAAGACGCCCGTTCATCCAAAATCAACCATCACTTCAACCACACCTCTACCATTACTTCAACAGCACCTACACCTTCAACCCATGAAATCACCGTCGCAAAAGCCACTTCACTTTCCCGCAGCTAATATCCAAACAGCCAGACCACTTAGTAGATGTTTTCAACGCCTTAGCTGGGGGAGGGGAAAAGGTATCGCCGATATAACGTTAGTTCTTTTCCATAACCCCACAGGAGTACGGACCGGTACAGGCACATCCTACTTATGACCGCGTGGTGGGGGGAAGTGAATCCCCAGGACCACCTCATTGCCGCACTAACCTTAACATATGGAGGTGTCGGCGCTCTTCCATTGTCCCTAAGCATCCTCTTGGTGTTCGTTGTGGGTTCCTTCCAATCGATTTCAATTACCTGACAAATCGTCGTTTGCCCTCACCTTCTGACTCGCTGCCTGGGTCGTGGAAGAAGGGCTTTGGTTTTGTTTTATGAACAGGCTGACATACAATTATCCCATACCTACACGCAAGCACAATGATCGTAGTGGCTGATTTCCGGAAACACTTACACCAAAGGAACCTAGTGTCAGTTGTCTTCTAAGATGACGAGGGCGTCACCCCTACCGAACATAATCACCCCATTTTTCCATCGTCAACCCACAGAGTCGATAGATCCCGACGAATCTACCCTCCTAACTTTTTTTTCATAAATGCTATCTCCTAGGTCCTCTCACTTATAAACGCGAGAATGAGGACCCCTCTTCTATTCCCCTTCTATTCCAGACATGATGAGAGCAGACGCTCGGCCTCCCCCCTCAACATAATGTTGTTGCGTGACAGGATGATGAATACATCCTCACCTACCTTGGTGCGGAGACTCTTATATTCAACGTGCCTTACCATCTGAAACTCAACCATGTTTTGAACAAGTCTACTATAGAAATCAACATCCACACAGAGGAAGATACCTCACATTGTGAAGATCGGGACAATCCTTAAGCATCAGAACAAGCGCTTTCCCACTTTCTCCGCGCTCGCCAACAAGTTTCGCTTGGTCTACGCGAAGCCTGGAATTGATCCTGACATTGCCGTCATAACATTACACTGAAAACCGATCCAAGCCAATTAAAACAAAAATGAGAAAAATGCATCCCGCATTGCCCTCTTGGTCAAACAAGAGCTTCAACGACTACTTTCTGTTTCTTCATCCTGACTATTGACTATCCTCAATGGATTTCTAACATCGTACCTTGTCACTTACGCGACGGGGGGACTTCGGATATGCACGGATGTTCTGGGATCTTAACCTCGCTTGCCCTAAGGATGACTTCCCCCTACCTAGTATTGCCCAACTTTGATCTCACGCAGCAATGAGATGCTCTCTCTCATGGATGGCTTTCGGATACAACAAAATTTTGGTTGCCCCTTGCCACTCAACAGAAAAAAGGCCTTATAACCACTTGGGGAACTTGCTAGTTCGTGTCTGCCCCTTTGGCCTTCAGAATGCTGGTGCAAAAACTATCAGCGGGCTATGCTACATTTTTCATGACATTGCACACTTCTTGGAGATTACGCGATTGATATTCTTGCAAAATGTAAACTCGCATGTGAACATCTCGATGTGTTTAACATTATTTTTGATCGCTTGTTACACTTGTTACAATATTCTGTCCGTCTTCAACCAAAGAAATTGTCTTTGGTTTGGCCTTTCGGGAAGGAAACTTCTCTGGCTTAATCGTCTCTTGTGCGTCGGCATTGAGGTCGACCCATCTAAAGTCAAAGCCATTCGAGAAATGCCCAAACTACTAATCTCAAACAATGAGTAGTTTACAAGGTACGCTCCAATCTACCGACGTTTCATCTCCCAACTATCGGATCGATGTCAAAAACCCTTCCATCAACCTCCTTAAAAAAGACATTGACTTTCAATGACCAAAGAGTGCCACCAAGCCTTGAGGCTCTCAAAGTATCTCTGGTAGCCACCATGCTTATCCCACACCAGGACGACAGCCTTTTACTTTACCTTTCCGCCCACTGACCACGCTTTGTAGGGCATGCTTGCAAATCATGACTCCGAGAATCGAAACGAACAAGGCCCTTTATTATATAAGTCGTACTTTGGTGGATATGAGACTAGGTATACACTGTTAGAAAAGTTGTGACTAGCCCTATCATTCGTGGGGGGGGGGGGGGGGGGGGGGGGGCCAAAACTCGACACTACCTTCTGAATCACAAAACTTTCGTCATCACCAACAGGGACCCATCAGTACCTGTATGCCAAACGCAATCAAACAAATGCATCGCCCGGCAGGCTCATGCTCTTGCCGACACTCGACCTTGTGAGTTTGTCACCAGAAATCAATCAAAGGACAAAACCATCGAGACCAATGCGGAAGCCCCTTTTATTGGGGAAAACAATTTACTAATTTTACATTCCCGAACGAACTCATCGCCACTCTTTCAACTCAGGAGGAGTCATATCCAATGACTATTCTTGGATGGACCAAAAATGCCAGGCAGCGGAGGAGGGCGCTGAATTTGTTCTCCTTCCTCTCGGCGGTGAGCTAGCTCTTTCATTTCCGGACCTCGATTTCCCTTGCATATAATACAGAGGAATACGAGGCATTGTTCTGGGTCTTCAGGTTGCGTTACACTTAGGGATCAATCTATCAATATTTTTGGTGACTCTCAATTGGTAGTCAATAAGTTATGGGCATCTACCAATGCAAAAATGAGGAACTTCAAAAGGACAAACACTACGTGGATTCACTTCTACGCCTTATTTACTCACGATTTATCCAAACTTCCCCGCTCCACTAACAATTGCGGATTACATGGCTGCTAGCCTCGCAAATTACAAGTTCATACTGACTATGACATTTCGTCTTGGTCCAACAAATCTTTGCCCCATCTTATCAGCCCGGTGTTTGTAACGATGAAAATACGGTGTCTGCTAATTCGCAGGATGGAAGTAGGTCCATTATCACCAATTCCCGATACATTACAACCGCTGTTCTCCCATCGACCTTACTGTACGGAAAACGCACGTTTCTTAAACGTGTTTCTCGTTATGTCGTTATGGGGGACTCCTTTATAAACGTGGCTGTGATGGCATCTCATTCGATGTCTCACGGCAGAGGAGGTCACCCATACCATCCAACAGGGTCATGATGTATTGTGGTGGGACCCATTTTAGCGGTTCCGTACCGTGGCCAACGAAGCCTTCGCCTAGGCTTTATTATTGGCCACTCTCAATAACGACTGGGAGCTACGAATTGCTAACGTGGTGTTATGTGTCACCAACTAGCCAACCTTCAACATACTCCTAGCCACCCAGCTACGTCGACCGTGATCTTTGGCCTTTCTCACAATGGGGTTTAGACATTATTGGTGAAGATTATCCGTCCTCTTCGGCAACGTCATTGATGGATTATCACAGACAAAACGAATATTACACCAAAATGGGTGGACCATTTGGTTTTCTTGTTGTCTTATTGTTTACAAATGTGCGGAATACTATAGTCTGAGTCGATGTAGGGCTGCTAAACACTGTAGTTTGCAAACAGAAGCTCGTGGGGACTGAACGAACTATGCCAACATGTCGGGGTGGTGAGGTGAATGCTAGTGGAGGATTTTTTTTTTCTTTCCCTACGCTACCCGTGTTTTTTGGGTTAACTCACCTAGTGTAGTCCCTTAAGAGCCCTAAATGACTAGATTGGCTTAAGAATGAATTTGATAGGGGTATGTCTAAGAACACATGGGAGTTATCAATTTGCCTAGTAAATCTTTCTTATTTACTTCTGGATGGGAGTCAACTATCCTACGGCTTAGTGACCTTCCATTCATAGATAATTTATGTTATGATAAACCCATGGATTATTTCAAAAGTTCCTTCAAAAGGATAGGGGTAGTCATCAAGCCTAGTGAAGGGTGTGATGTAATTTCTAAATAACTTGAAATGCATATAGATTTAAAGGTAATAACATGAATTGGATAGTATTAGACAATCAAGAATCATTGAGTTTCTGAATCAGAATGTCATTGCATCTACAGATATTGTCAAGCATTGGAGTAATGTATATGGAGAGACATTCTCAAAATATCAACAGATGAAAGGCATCAAATTGTGATGACTCTCAGGTGTTTTAACAGGGGAGAAGACTAAGAAGCATAGAATAATGTAGTAAGTGCATGATAAGATAGGAACCAATATAAAGAGACCATGAGCAAGAAGAAGCACAAGTAAGGTAAATACACATATACACATTGATAAATTTAATGAATAATTACTCAGATTAGGTAACTCTTTATATACATACATTATATAAATATTGATTTCCAAAGTTTAATGCATATTATACATTCAAAAATGCTAGTACATGTACATCACCAATAAATGAAAAAATAATCCATAATGTGTTAAATATTGTCAAGTGCACATCATATTAGTTTCATGTGAAAATAATCTCAGAAATGTAAGGTTTCATACAAAATTATCAAGTTTAAAATTGTATTTTAGTGTGCATAATTGAAAAAAAATGCCCAAATAGGTCATATACCATCAAGTTCAAATGTCATATAGGTGTACATACAATTCCATGCACATATGCATACAAAAAACAATTTCATGTAAGACATAATATATTTCCTACTCATCAAAATCTATCCCTCTCTTGGCATTTCTCGAAGAAGGCCCTCCCTTAGAAAAAGATGGAGATCTATGAGATGACTCTCGATCGTCTGAGTTCATTCCTAGAGTCCTCTTCTACTGAATACTCGCCTGTAAATGATTTTTTTTTTTTTTTGTCAAAACTTAATTTATATATGTTTTCAACATATATTTAAGACCATGCTAGAATTAAATTATTTACATAAATACACAAACTTACCGCAAGTTTTCAATCATGCTGAATTTGCATCTCATGCTCAGATTAGTCATCGGGAGCTCCTGCAGTATGAAAGGGGGTACAAAGATGACGAGATGGAGGAGTCCATGCCCTTGAAGTAAAAATGGAGCGGGTTGAAGTTCCCTACATGCATATAAGATCACAAAATCTAACATCAGAATTATTCAAAATATAACTAAGTACATATATGTACATAATGAAAACATTTAAAACTAATTTTATCAATATAGAATATTTTTTTACCCCACCACACCTGTGAATCAAATGAACAGGACTGCAACTGTCATAGGTAACTCTTGCATACACAATGAAGGAAATTACTAACATAATTTAATAATTCTAGAATGAAAGCATTAATAACATTTAATTTAACATAATATGAATTACATGAAATTTAAAAAAATTACGTGTTGTTTGAATACCTCATTGAGTTGTTGCGCAGATGAAATCATAACAGAAACACCTTTATCTAATTGTCACAGGGATGGTGGGGGGTGTCTATGAAGTCAACATCTTTATCAAAGATGTATATAACGTGAGTGAAATAGACATACAAGAACATACATATATTTTGACTTCAAAACTATAATACATATATATATATATATATAGACATATATACATACATACACATGTATGTGAAAATTTTACATAATTAACATTCTAAATTACTTTTGTGAATGTATGTGTATGCATGGTGCTCATTTCCTATGGTCAGGATGAAGATGCACCTCCCACGTGCTATAATATCAATGCATATACATGTAGAAATACAATTATTTCAAAAAATTTACATATATAAGTAAATCAAGTACTCCAAACTTTTTGTAACACACATAACATAACATAACAAGTTTAACATAATTAACATTCTAAATGACCTCTTTGAATGTATGTGTACGCATGGTGCTCATCGCCTATGGTAGGGATGAAGATGCACCTCCCACGTGCTATAATATCAATGCATATACATGTAGAAATACAATTATTTCAAAAAATTAACATATATAAGTAAATCAAGTACTCCAAAGTTTTTGTAACAGACATAACAGAACATAACAAATTTACTTGCGAAGGTGACACCGACGAATGTAATCCAAATGTCTCACTCAAAAGGACATCTGACATAGTGACATTTATTGTGTTCACCTCTAGCACCAAGTGCACACAAAATTAGTACGCATGAAAGTATCATCGTCTTCAGGCCCCAAATATATGCTACCACATGAAGAGAAAAGATGTGGCCTCATGCTAGTACTCCCTGAGGGAATACTCTGTGTACCCTCTTCGAAATCTTTGCCTCAAAAATATCCCTCCTATGTTGAACAAGGGTCGTAGATATCCCCTGAAGCAACATGGAGTGTATGAATCTCTACTTTTTCCTTCACTGGTTGAGTGATAATCTCAGGGTGAGGGGGATTCTGTGTGGGAAATCTACCCTGCTGAATATGTGCTAGTTGTGAACTTGTTTGATCCTATGCAGATGCTTTTCCTTTTCCTTGGAAATATTGGTAATTAAAATAATTTGGGATATCATTGAGGATAAACATGCAATAGAGTTTCCTCAGAAAGTATAGTGGCCACCTCATTGTTATTACAAGCTAGAAAATCAAACACCATCCACCATTCAGTCCCAAAATTATTTTTAATTTAAATTATTATTACACCAATGGATGGAAACTATTTACATGACAACGGAATACGAAAATTAGTGCGGGGGTCCGTGAATAAGGTGCATATGAGGTATTTTGAATTTTTTTTCTTTACATCCACATATGACAATTTTTTGGAATAATAGACCCTACAACTGTCTTTATAAGTTTTCCAATGATCAATTTTACCCATTACCATGTCACCTTGAACAATTAATGCCTCCAATGGTGTTTTGCAAGAGAGGCGCGGTGGGGGTTTTTTAGATTGCAAATCCCTCAACATTTTTTCTATATCCTCATTTCAGTTTTACATTTTTAACTAATGTGGGATGCGACTAATCTTCTTGTACAACTCAGAGATAAAGAATGGTTGAGTGAATAATGGGATAGTTGAGTGATCTTAGGAGTGTTTTGAGATGTTGTAGGGTAAGTGCATGAAATTGGGGGGGCCAAAAAGTGGACAATGATGTGAAAAAAAGAAAAACGCGCTCGTGTTTTAGTTTTTTTGGCTCAGGAATCACAAAAGCATAACGTGTACGCATTATATAACGCATACGCGTTACATAACACGTACGGGCTATGTTGAGTATAAACAAAAAAAAGAGGCCTGAGCCTCTATCATTTTTCCTCCCTCAAACTTGAGTTTCAGAGCTTGTTCGTGCCCTCACGTTTTTCCATTCAGTTGGATCTCAAGCTCAAAGGATCATTTTTGGATCGCCGGGAAGATCTGAATCGACGATGGCACAACATGGAGAAGAGGTAAGCACAATTATTTTCTCAAAATTGCATTGAAATATGATAATTATAGATTAAAATTTGAATTGAATACATATTTTTTATTGTTATAGTTAGAGGTATATGGAGTCAACCACATCTAAACCCTGTTATTCCTGTTATCCCTCCCAAAACTCCAATGATTTCTCAACATCCCCCGAGTAGTCAAGAAGATTTAGCATCCCACATAGTTAAAAATAAAACTGAAATTGAGGATATAGACAAAACGTTGAGGGATTTGCAATCTAAAAACCCCCACCGCGCCTCTCTTGCAAACACATTGGAGGCATTAATTGTTCAAGGTGACATGGTAATGGGGAAAATTGATCATTGGAAAACTTATAAAGACAGTTGTAGGGTCTATTATTCCAAAAAATTGTCATATGTGGATGTAAAGAAAAAAAATTCAAAATACCTCATATGCACCTTATTCACGGACCCCCGCACTAATTTTCCTATTCCGTTGTCATGTAAATAGTTTCCCATCCATTGGTGTAATAATAATTTAATTAAAAATAATTTTTGGGACTAATGGTGGATGGTGTTTGATTTTCCAGCTTGTAATAACAATGAGGTGCCACTATACTTTCTGAGGAAGCTCTATTGCATGTTTATCCTCAATGATATCCCAAATTATTTTAATTACCAATATTTCCAAGGAAAAGGAAAAGCATCTGCATAGGATCAAACAAGTTCACAACTAGCACATATTCAGCAGGGTAGATTTCCCACACAGAATCCCCCTCACCCTGAGATTATCACTCAACCAGTGAAGGAAAAAGTAGAGATTCATACACTCCATGTGCTTCAGGGGATATCTACGACCCTTGTTCAACATAGGAGGGATATTTTTGAGCAAGATGTTTGAAGAGGTACACAGAGTATTCCCTCAGGGAGTACTAGCATGAGGCCACATCTTTTCTCTTCATGTGGTAGCATATATTTGGGGCCTGAAGACGACGATACTTTCATGCGTACTAATTTTTGTGCACTTGGTGCTAGAGGTGAACACAATAATGTCACTATGTCAGATGTCCTTTTGAGTGAGACATTTGGATTACATTCGTCGGTGTCACCTTCGCAAGTAAATTTGTTATGTTCTGTTATGTCTGTTACAAAAACTTTGGAGTACTTGATTTACTTATATATGTTAATTTTTTGAAATAATTGTATTTCTACATGTATATGCATTGATATTATAGCACGTGGGAGGTGCATCTTCATCGCTACCATAGGCGATGAGCACCATGTGTACACATACATTCAAAGAGGTAATTTAGAATGTTAATTATGTTAAACTTGTTATGTTATGTGTGTTACAAAAATTTTGGAGTACTTGATTTACTTATATATGTAAATTTTTTGAAATAATTGTATTTCTACATGTATATGCATTGATATTATAGCACGTGGGAGGTGCATCTTCATCCTGACCATAGGAAATGAGCACCATGCATACACATACATTCACAAAAGTAATTTAGAATGTTAATTATGTAAAATTTTCACATACATGTGTATGTATGTATATATGTCTATATATATATATATATATATATATGTATATGTATATATATATATTAGTTTTGAAGTCAAATATATGTATGTTCTTGTATGTCTATTTCACTCACGTTATATACATCTTTGATAAAGATGTTGACTTCATTAGACACCCCACCATCCCTGTGACAATTAGATAAAGGTGTTTCCGTTATGATTTCATCTGCGCAGCAACTCAATGAGGTATTCAAACAACACGTAATTTTTTTAAATTTCTCATGTAATTCATATTATGTTAAATTACATGTTATTAATGCTTTCATTGTAGAATTATTAAATTATGTTAGTAATTTCCTTCATTGTGTATATGCAAGAGTTACCTATGACAGGTTGCAGTCCTGTTCATTTGATTCACAGGTGTGGTGGGGTAAAAAAATAGTTCTATATTGATAAAATTAGTTTAAATGTTTTCATTATGTACATATATGTACTTAGTTATATTTTGACTAATTCTGATGTTAGATTTTGTGATCTTATATGCATGTAGGGAACTTCAACCCGCTCCATTTTTACTTCAAGGGCATGGACTCCTCCATCTCGTCATCTTTGTACCCCCTTTCATACTGCAGGAGCTCCCGATGACTAATCTGAGCATGAGATGCAAATTCAGCATGATTGAAAACTTGCGGTAAGTTTGTGTATTTATGTAAATAATTTAATTCTAGCATGGTCTTAAATATATGTTGAAAACATATATAAATTAAGTTTTGACAAAAAAAAAAAAATCATTTACAGGTGAGTATTCAGTAGAAGAGGACTCTAGGAATGAACTCAGATGATCGAGAGTCATCTCATAGATCTCCATCTTTTTCTAAGGGAGGGCCTTCTTCGAGAAATGCCAAGAGAGGGATAGATTTTGATGAGTAGGAAATATATATGTCTTACATGAAATTGTTTTTGTATGCATATGTGCATGGAATTGTATGTACACCTATATGACATTTGAACTTGATGGTATATGACCTATTTGGGCATTTTTTCAATTATGCACACTAAAATACAATTTTAAACTTGATAATTTTGTATGAAACCTTACATTTCTGAGATTATTTTCACATGAAACTAATATGATGTGCACTTGACAATATTTAACACATTATGGATTATTTTTTCATTTATTGGTGATGTACATGTACTAGCATTTTTGAATGTATAATATGCATTAAACTTTGGAAATCAATATTTATATAATGTATGTATATAAAGAGTTACCTAATCTGAGTAATTATTCATTAAATTTATCAATGTGTATATGTGTATTTACCTTACTTGTGCTTCTTCTTGCTCATGGTCTCTTTATACTGGTTCCTATCTTATCATGCACTTACTACATTATTCTATGCTTCTTAGTCTTCTCCCCTGTTAAAACACCTGAGAGTCATCACAATTTGATGCCTTTCATCTGTTGATATTTTGAGAATGTCTCTCCATATACATTACTCCAATGCTTGACAATATCTGTAGATGCAATGACATTCTGATTCAGAAACTCAATGATTCTTGATTGTCTAATACTATCCAATTCATGTTATTACCTTTAAATCTATAGGCATTTCAAGTTATTTAGAAATTACATCACACCCTTCACTAGGCTTGATGACTACCCCTATCCTTTTGAAGGAACTTTTGAAATAATCCATGGGTTTATCATAACATAAATTATCTATGAATGGAAGGTCACCAAGCCGTAGGATAGTTGACTCCCATCCAGAAGTAAATAAGAAAGATTTACTAGGCAATTGATAACTCCCATGTGTTCTTAGACATACCCCTATCAAATTCATTCTTAAGCCAATCTAGTCATTTAGGGCTCTTAAGGGACTACACCTAGGTGAGTTAACCCAAAAACATGGGTAGCGTAGGGAAAGAAAAATCCTCCACTAGCATTCACCTCGCCACCCCCGACATGTTGGCATAGTTCGTTCAGTCCCACGAGCTTCTGTTTGCAAACTACAGTGTTTAGCAGCCCTACATCGACTCAGACTATAATATTCCGCACATTTGTAAACAATAAGACAACAAGAAAACCAAATGGAGATGGAGAAAACTAGGAGAGGCTTTCGTAGAGGTCTTCAACATGGAAATTTTGGATCTAAGAAGACGTCTCTAAGTGCCACGGAGTACGAGAAATGACATGTTGAAGATATAACATGTTATGGTCTAAGGGTTCTTAAGAGACTAAGCCCCAACGAGGTAGCCTAAAATAACATAGAGTATAGGGAACTAGAACAAAGCCTCCACTAGCATTCACATGGCCACCCCAACGTGTTGGAATAGTTGGTTCGGTCTCACAAGCTACCGTTTACAAAATACAACATCTAACAGCCTTACACTGACTCAGACTTCACTATAAAGATGGATAAAAACATGATATGATTTCATAAAGGGCCCTCACATGGAGGTCTTGGATTTTATGTGAAGTCTCTAGATGCCACAAAATCTGAGAAATTAACCATCGAAGATATAGCATGTTTTGGCCTCAGGGCTCTTATCGGACTACGGCTGGACGAGGTATACCGAAAGCAAGGGTAGCGTAGGGAACCAAAAAAAAGCCTCCAATAGTGTTCACCTTGCCACCCTGACATGTGGGCGTAGTTGCTTTGGTGCGACAAGCTTCTATTTGCAAACTACAATGTCTAGGATCCATAAATTGACTTAGAATGTAGTATTTCATGCATTTACAAATAATAGGAAAGCGAGAGAACCAAATGGAGATGGAGAAAACTAGGAGAGGATATCATAGAGGGCCCCACCATGGAGGTATCAGCTCTGAAGATATGTCTCTAGGTGTCATGGATTCTAAGAAATCACCTGTTAAAGATTTAATGTGTTTTGGCCTTAGGGCTCTTAAGGGACTACACCCGGACAATGTAGCCCGAAAGAACGGGTAGCGTATGGAAAATAAATAAATCCTCCACTAGAATTCACCTCACCACACCTACATATTGGTGTTGTAGGTTTAGTCCCATGAGCTTCTGTTTGAAAACAACAGCATCTAGGAGCCCTACACTGACTTGGGCTACAGTAATTTATGCGTTTGTAAACAATTGGACAGTGAGAGAGCTAAATAGAGATGGAGAAAACCGAGAGATTCTTTCGTATAGGGCTTCAACATGGAGGTTTCATATCTAACAAGATGTCTCTAAGTTGCAATGACTTTGAGAAAAAACATGTTGAAGATATAACGTGTTTTGGTCTCAAGGCTCTTAGGAGACTACGCCTGAAAAAGGTAGCCCGAAAGCATGGGGAGCATAGGGAACCAAATAAAATCCTCCACTAGAGTTCACCAAGATACCCCGATGTGGTGGAATAGTTGGTTTGGTCCCATGATTTTCCGTTTGCAAACTATAGCGTCTGACATCCCTACACTAACTCAGACTGCAGTATTTTGTGTCATTGCAAACAATATGACAGTGAGATGACCAAAGGGAGATGGAAAAAACTACGAGATCCTTTCATAAAGGTCCCCAATGTGGAGGTCTCATATTTGAAGATATGTTTATAAGTGCTATAGATTCTAAGAAATCACCTATCAAAGATATAGCATGTTTGGGTCGCATGGCTCTTAAGGGACTACAACTAGATGAGGTATCCCGAAAGCAAGGGGAGCATAGGTTACCAAAATGAAGACACCACTAGCTATAGACACCTAAAATTGGTTATCCAATTTAGTGTCCCTCGTGCGCATTTGCTCTCTCAGGTAACCTGAGGCACGTTTATATCACCACTATCCCCTTGGGGTATTATTCAATTTGTGATTTAAACACCTATCCTAAGTTTAATTCACCCCATTATGTTTTACCCGTGAGTAATTAAATATTAACTATTTAATTACACCTTTTCACATGTATCTTAACCACTTATCCACCCCATATCTATTCTATCCATACATCCCCCCTATTTCTCCTCCTCCCAAAGCGGGATATTTCCCATATTTGAGGTGGAGGGATCACTCTTATCTTTCCAGAAATCGCTCCTTTTGGCCATCTCGGGAGTTTGTTCCATGATCGGTGCCGACCGGTACTCGGTCGACGCCGATTTTTCAGAGCAGTGCCAATTATAAATAGAGGCCCAGAACTCAGTTCTAGGGACACACAGATTGTAAGAGAGAGAACGAGAGATCTTTGAGCATCAAGTGTGAACATTATCTATCGAATGATAGTGGATCTTGTCCAAATCAATCCTTGAGAGGAGCACCGTTACTCTGCTCTTATCACATCAACATCACACATCTCCATTGATTTTCTAGTGACTCTATTCTTGGATCTAGTACAAGTGGAGCTTTGCTAGTATCTCTCCGGCTTCTGTAGATCCAGCAGACGTTGATGATCTTGCCTTCATTTTCTGATTCCCGAATCTTCTCGCACTTTGTCTCGGATCGACGCCGATCTGGACCAGTTGACGACGATCTGAACCAGTCGACATCGATTCTACATAATCAACGCCGATCATCCTGCAGACAGGTAAAAAGACACAGGTAACACAAATCCAACTTTGTTTTCACAGTTCCTTGTTTTCTGTTGCTTTTCGTCTGCTGTTTAGATTCCATTTATTACTTTGATTAGAAAATCTAGTCCTGTATGTACATCTTTTATCATGTATGCTTCTTTACTTAATTGAAAATGTGGACTGACATCTACTGAGGGAGCTTATCGCTTCCCGGATCCACTTCTCGGGTAGTCCACCTAAATATCTTTTAACGTGGTCTTTTTCTGTCAAGCATCGGTGTCTCGCAGGTTACTTGGATCTACTATGCAGAATTGCTCGTGTGCGCCCGTCTTATCTACATCGGCTTCCTTGTCCGTCTACATCTTCAGATCTTTTCCATCAGGTATCAATTTCATTTGAGTTTTTCAAGGTTTTTGTGTTTAGTTTGGTACATTAACTTGGACAGGTAACAAGTGTGAAATTCTTGATCAAATTCTGGTACGCCCGGTGGGACCAAACCAAAGTCCCTTACTGGTAAGTTCATCTCTTTTTTTTAGTTTTGAGCTTTGTTCTTTTTCTTCACTGATTTTTATCATTTTTTCTTGAGCATTTCCTTTCATCATTCCAATCTTGCTCTTTATGCGAAATTGTTATTTCCTTGAAATTTTTCTAGTTCCTTAAAATAGAAATTTCCATTTCACCATTATCTGGATATATCTTTCTGGAATTTGTTTGGTGTTTGCTAAACCTTTTCTTGCAGAGAACTTTGCTTGTTTGTGGGATTGTTCGAGGGGAAGAGCTCAAAAACGCACTTCTTGAAGTCCACACACCTTGGAGAGCTAAATCTACAGGTATTTCTCTTTTACAGTGTTTTCTCCTTTTTAGGAACTAAAAAAAAAAAAAAAACTTTCTTTGTTTGTTGTCTATCACATTCGAACATTTCAATTTTTGGTGCTTAAAAATAATTTAATCGCATTTGGGAAATAATCTGTTTGACTTGTCTTCATCGAATTGGAGATCGAAGCATTCTACGATAATGCTCTCATATTTGGCATGTGGATTTAGGAGAAACAATTCCTCACAAAGGAAGGAAACTTACGGTTGTAGCTTAGTTGGGAGTTCAAAGTTCAGAAAAGTGAGAATAGCTCGAGGAGTAATAGAGCACTCAACTCGAACATTAGTGAGCCAAGATTGACTAACTTGCAAGAGGGAGATATTGTAGCTTCCTAGAGAGTCGTGTTATGAATAGTATGCATACTGAGACTTGTTTGGAGAACATAATAACCAAACTTAGAGATCTCTATGAGTTGAATTGCATCCTAGCGAGACTAGATATAAGAACTCCATAGTGCATAGTAGAGAAATAGGATTACAATTTTTGTATTGTTGTAATATTTTTAGTTGGTTCATTAGATTTGTGTACTACTCATTACATAGGACAATACACGTGTTAAGGTTACACTGTCTCAAGTGATTGCTAACTTACCCCTAACCATGGCTGCATCACTTCTTAAAGATGGTAAGTATAATAATAATACTTTTAAGTCATTCTTCTTTTAATACACTAAAAAAATTCTTACTTGTTAACTTACCCCTAACCATGGCTACATCGCTGCTTAAAGATGGTAAGTATAATAATAATACTTTTAAGTCATTTTTCTTTTAATACACTAAAAATATTCTTGCCTCCCCCCTTACAAGTTTGTTTCCAAGTTTTCATGACTTAATTTATTGTACTAATAAGCATTCTACAAGGGCAGCAAGGGGTGGGATGTGATCGTGTAAGGTTTTATTTTCTATATTAAATTTGACTCTCACGAAGTAATTTTGACCATAAATTTTACATCTGCTTATCATCACTTAAAAGTTATTTTAATTTGTAACTTTGAAGCAATAAAAAATATTAAGTTATTTACTAAGATGATCGTTTCCTTCATTCTAAGAAATATAAACATAATATAATGAATTTTATTAATTAATGTGATATGTATAAAATCTAAAAAAATTATGAATATATTTAAGATGTTATACAAATTTTACATTTAACACCAAAGCACAAAGCTTATTTTACATCTGTAAATTTTAGGAAACTTACATAAGCTTATTTTACCTGACAATTTTAAAACTTCTAATAATTCATCTATGATCTATTCCTTCCTAGAACCAAAAGTTTGGGATTTCTTTTTTAAAAAGTCAGCCAATGACTAACCACGAGCATGACACGTGTGCCACTCATACTTTTTTGCTTGTGTTGCTTAAACCTCTTAAATTAAATATCAAGTAAAGAAGCGATGGTTTTCGAATTTCAGACCCTCGAGTTTGCAGGTTAGATAGCTCGAAATCCACACTCACTAATTTTTTATTCTTAGCATATATTATGAACATTATCCCTTAAGATTTCCCTCGTAAACCTTTAAATTTAGTGTGGAAATTTTGCAAAAATAAATGGGAATTTATTCATTAGCCCATCAATCTTCATCATCTTTTGTTTCCTCTTCCTCAACAGCACGTCATGCATTTGAATATAAAAACATTTTGTCGAGAATTTCTAATGCACCAGAAAACCTGTATCTTAAAGATCTTAAAGGCCTAAATCAGTTGACAGTGCCCCACAAAATCTTTATTCCATGGTCAGATATCCTATGCAATAGTATTTGACCTTATGCACAAATTCACAATGGATAAACAAAAGTACTTATTAATCTGTACGCAATCCTGAACCTGACCAGCTAGAAAAATGGTGGTCATTTTTCTTTATTTTTGACTGAAAATAAACATGGTAATCAGTTTTTCTACTCATGTAGCAGTGACATTTCCTAACGTATGTGCCCAAAGAAATCCTTTGAGCCATTGTGTGCACAAAAAATCTTTGAGACGATGTCTGAACAAAAAATTACTTCAATTCTAACTGTGGCTGAAAACTATTATTTACTGAATATCCTTTCCAAAGTCATTATCTAGTGGATATCATTTTTGATATTCTTTTTGGCTCCATTCACCTATGTTTTAACATATACTCTATAAATCATGTTCACTCACTAAAAGGTGGCAGCAGCCACAACAACCTTTGTTTAATCTAATAAGGAATTCTCTGCAATGTCCTTGGGCTATATCATTTTCCATCCTACTGAGGAACAGACATTTGTCTTTCTATGAAGTTGTAAAGATTGGAGTAGGTTGTACAAATGGCCAACAACCAACAACAAGAAAATTGTATAATGAGTTAACAGTTTGTAGATATCCAAAGTTTCAGTGAAAAAATAATATAGAACATCTATTCACTGCTTAGGAACCTTGATTTTTGCTATGGACAGCTTTAATTCTGAAGTGGGTATGATAGATGAAGAAACCCACAATCATAGCAAGCCCAATTGTGATGTGCTCCATAATTCATGCAATACAACTCTGTATGAAATCTATCACAAGAGGAAAGGGAAATGCATGGTGGAAGAGGAGACTAGTACTTCAATGAAGCCCAATTGGCCTTGCAAGAAAAAGAAGAGGAGGCCATTTAATTCTTCTGATCATGCTGAATCCATGTCCACAAGAGGCCCCTCTGATTCTTCTTCCCCTGGGACCTCTGGATGTGACTGCCACTTGGCCAAAGGCCACTTGCCTCCCCTGTATCTGATGCTGAATACTGATTTCATAGTCACATCTCCTTTAAAGCAGGATTTGATGCTAGCCATGGCTCTGACTCACAGAAAAAGATATGTGGAAAAATTGATATTGGTGGGTCATTTCAGGGCTTTCCTGTCATTCAGGAATTTTGGACTGGGGCCTGATGCCTTACGTGTTCGGACAGAGTCCAATGCAGGAGGAACTTCAACTATCTCAGAAGTACATTTTTTATGCCGCTTTAACTCTCATTGTTATGTTTGAACTTTTGGATCCTATCTTGCTCATTTGTGCACATTAATATTTTTTTTTCCTTTTTTCCTCGATATATTTTCAACAAGGGCTGGAATAGTTTGTTTTTAGTGAACATTAATTGAAACTAGTATATACTCATTGTCTATATGTATTGTGACCCTGTGTTATTGTACTTTTGAATCCAAATGAACTGGATTTGTATTGGTGAGGGACTGCATTACAACTAGGTTGAATGCACTAGTAGTATATATATATGTATTAGGTTGAGTGCGCCAGTTGTGTATATGCATTGTCACCCCTTGCTATTATACTTTTGAATCCCATTGCTCTCTCTCTCTCTCTCTCTCTCTCTCTCTCACCCCTCGACATCCCCTTCTGGTGAACAGAACAACAATGAACTTTTAGACTCACAACAAATAATCTGTACAGAACAACAATGAACTTTTAGAGTCACAACAAAGTTACACAAAATTACAAACTAAATAATCTGTACAGAACAACAATGAACTTTTAGAGTCAAAATGTCATCCGGGAACATTTTACAAAGCTCAGAGAATTGCTCATTGATCTCTGCAAGTTATAGACAGCAAATTCGTAGTTTATACAAAATTTCAAAATTTCATCCTGGAACATTTTGAAAGCTCCAGATTCAAAAATGAAGGACAACAAAACATGGCATCTCCGGAGACGTAGAATTCAAGTTACAGTTCCTTTGAGCAATAAAGACCGTAAAATTGTGGTAAATATGAGTCAGAATGGCAATTGGAGAAATCAGAGGAAACACCAAGCAATTCCTTCTGCTGCACAGTGCAGATGATGCTCTCCATACTGAAGAGCTTTCTTTGAATCCTCGGGGATGTGAGCAGAACGTGAAGCATTTGCCGAGTAGATAGCTCGTTAAGCAAACACGCCGACCTCTGAAGTGCCAAAGAGTTTGTGAACGAACTGTTCATTCCCCTGCCACTACTAGCATGTGATCTTAAAAATAAATTATGACCGTTGTCCTCGGCAGAATAAGGGTTCGATGTCAGGTCCGGCTTCGAATCCCCCTGAGGCATACATTGCAGAACCCGCACTTGCGCTTGCAAAAATTTGATGTACTTGAAAGCTTCTTCCAGCTTTCTGGACATGTCAAGTTTCGAACCACGAGGGATCAATTTCTCCAGAGCGCAAAGCTTTTCCCGAATTTTGATTCTCCTCTGCCGGGCAGCGATGCTCTGTGGCTCTAGGGACACATATGACCGCCTTGGGGAAATCTGCAGCTGCTGCTTCTCCTCCTCAGAATGACGTGCGATTTCAGGAGCACAACGCGGAAACTGTTTTCCCAAAATCTCGTCAAGCCTGTAGAAGCAGCCGTTCCTCGGCCGCTTGACGGGCGGTTCCCTACAGCACATCTCTGAGAGAGCCGGCTGGTTCTGCCATACCGGCATTTCTAGCCGAGCTTGATCTTCATCTTCATCAAAAAGCGAGCGTGCAGGCGCGGCTATGGCGGTAGGCACTTGGTCTACCAGGGACTCGAACTCGAATCCGCCTTGCTGCCACCATCCGGCCGTAACATTGCTAGCACCATGAGTAAACCCGTCATGTCCTGAGCTCGAAACCGGCGCACAGAGCTCAATATTGGAAAAACATTGTTCGTGCTCTGTAAGCGGGAGTTCGAATGGGAGAAAACCCTGGCTAATGTTATGCACACAGCATTCCGTATCTTGCATAAGGTCCCCGAGCACCTGCGCCACAAGGGCATCCTGCCTCTCTGCAAATGAGCTCATTTTTCTACTGTAAAGGTTATTCACTGGCGGATTATATCGAATGGAAGACTGAGTGATGTCTCTCTGCGGGAGGGAAAACCATGGGCCTCACTGTCTCCTCCAAAACTAAGTATTTTCTAGCTTTCTTCCATCTTCGTTCCCTTCACGCATTCGCCATTCCCTATTTATACCTCCCTATTCACTGGGCATTTTCCTCGGCGGGCACTATTAATACCATTCCTTGCTTTTCGCTCTGCTTTTATTGTAATTAATTCTTCTCGCCTATTCTTTGCAGTTATATACTTGAATCCGCATGCTATATGTTTAATTCCATAGCCAATGGCCATTCCTCATATAGCCGTTTTCCCCCAAAGTAATAATAGCCTTCTGAATATAAATTTTGGTTTCCCTGTGAGGATATGACAGATAGCAGACAAGTAACGGGTGAATTAATTTCCTTAATGTGTCTTGGAGTTTCAACGTTATATGGGCTTGGCGACACAGACCAATAGCTCGACGACCTATGTCTATGTTGAGTACAAACGAGCCACACTTCTTCCTCACAAATGAATGAAGGATTTTAATAATGTTTACGAGACCAAATAGTTTGTGGCGCCAAGAGCCGTAAAAAGAAATTCTCCATATAAAAACAAACCATCGTATCAGAGTTGAAATGAGAAGTGGGATTGGTTGGGGATACGGGTCAAGTTCAAGTTATATATGACGCTGGAAGCAATCAATATTTGGATTTTGCAAGGTGTCTAGACGTTTTTAGCCATTTTAGATGTCAACAGAGAACCACTTATACAATATGACCGTCATGGTTGATAGGGGAAAATATAATCGTCAATATGACATGTATGTGAGATTCTTTGACAATACTGAAGCTAATCCAAAAATGGAGAGTTTTGTGTAAGTCATGTTAATTTTCGGCCATTCATGTGTGCACATCTATGTATGAATAGGTCCTACATTGATGTCTGTCATGGATTTCATTCAATTTTACTATAACTAAATTAGTTCATGGATTTTTTTTACATGAAGAAAAAGAAGAAGATATTTTAACGTCTACAAGGATACCAAAAACAACATATGGGAAGAGTCTACATAAATCCCCCTTACATTCTTATACCTTTTTTTTGTTTACTTCAACCACATTAAAAACCGAATATATTAAAAAATAATATAAAACAAGCCTACTAATAAAAATTATTCCGAGAAAAAAAAACCGAACAATTAATTTCCTTCAATTAATAAATAAAGTTGTCACCACTACGTTCGCCATTATTATTTTTCGTCCTTGTTCAAGAAAAAGATCCTACTGGTTATTTTTAGTCTAGATTTCATTCAATTTTGCTATAACTAAATTAGTTCTATGTTAGCAACGTGGATAAGGCACCATGCACATGTCTACTAATTGTATCAAAACTATATTAATCCTCTTTTACCTTTTGTCATGTGAATTCTGATTTTAACGTACATCATTTCTTTTTTTTTCAACTCTCAATATCTTCAACATCGATGCAATGCATATTGGCAAAGTCATGGGTGTATTAGGAACAATATATATTGGTTAATTATTAGTAGATCTTTGGCATACAAGTAGTTTAAAAACTTAGTAACAATTTGTTATTATCATTGAACGATCATTAAACTATAAACCCTTCTACAAATCTTAACACAACAAACACAATCAGCTTGTATAGAGAATTGGATTTATCGTTCCTGTAATTCCTATGTTGGAGCTCGATGGTGATAAAATTAATTTTATATATGACAAACAGTAAAGCGAAAAACAAGAGTCATAAGGGCTTAGATATATTCCATATAATAAATATTTGGAAAACTAAGGACATACCTAAAGAAACATGTTGCAGAATACCAATAGCAATAACCCATGTCACAAAAGATGGACAAATTCTCTGCATTCGCAAACCTTTGGATAATGCTAACAACCCACTCAAAACCTACACACTAACTGCTTAGAGATGAGTATTTAAAGGGCCATTGCTTCCAATTAAATACAAGAAGCACTAAAATTTACGTTGTATTTGCATGCAAAAATGAAAAATCAAAACTAAAAACAACAAACCCTCATTAAACATGCGAAAACGAAAAGCAAATCTGCTAAAAATAGTCGGAAAAAGTGAAAATGTCAAAAAGGTTGTTGTAACCGTCAAAACGGCCGTCAAATTTAACATAGTGGCGTGAACGATCGTAAAGGCCTTGCCCATAGGGGGAACACCTTCCGCATAATAATTAATACCAATAAAAAAAAAACTTTGGAATTAAAATAATAAAAATATTTTGATATCTTATTAATAAAATATCAACATCTTAAATCAGTGATAAAATAGAAACATCTATTACTTTTTATTTTGACTTAGTTTCATTTGATTTGATTTTTCTTTTTTTGATTTTTTACAAATACAGATTAAATTACAAACATTGGATTTGAGATTTTGTAAGAAATGTGAAACTTGAAGGCTAAATTTTGAGTTGTGAAAGTTAAGTTAGAATTCATTTATTGAATGGTCGTTTGCCCATTGGTGAAGTTGTTTGGCTCACAAAGAGCCCACCACGGTTCAATTCTTGGTGAGGCAAAGCCCGGAAATACCGTAATAAGGGATGAGGCCAGGATCGTACCTCAGGGGAATTTTGGCGGAATGAAACCCCTTAGTTTGCAATTTTATACTAGTGAATCATTTCTTTCAACGTTTGCAATATTTTTATTTTTTAATTTTGATTTGAAATAGCTCTTTAATCTTCTCACAAACTTTTATGTTGTTTTTGGATCTTTCTATTTATTAGTGGAGATCCAATTGACTAGTGTATAATCACTATTTGCGAAAAATAATTGTATCTTTGATATCTAGAAATTGATTAATGTAGCATTATTTTTTGTTGATTTATAATTGTACAACAAATGCCCAGATACTTATAAAGTTTCAATCAATTAGAGAATCCCACACAAATTTGAAATTTTAATGCACTTTAGAAAATATGAAAGATGGAATTTGCAACAGAGAAAAAATCACTATTAACGTTTATGTAAAATATTTTTTAAATAAATACCAACATTGGTTGCAATTAGAACGATTAAATTAGAGAAATTATTAGAGTAAGAATGATTAAATAGTCATTTTTTGGGCTAATAATGGGATGAGTAATAGGTGTTTATGGAGATGTAATAATTGATCTCTTCTTACCTATGGAGATTGAGAATTTATAAAACAACTTATTTATTTTCAATCTCTCAAATATATAGCTTAATTTATTCCATGTATTTTGTAATAATGTGTAATTAAATATTGAACGTCAAATGACAATCACATAATATTTTGGACCAATACCTAAATTTATTATGACATATAACATTCAATGTCAAAATCTAGCACTGCCTCCAACCCGTCAGAAAAGAGTGGGTAAAAATTTGCATGTCAAAAAAAATTAAAATGTAAAAATTTCTTACAATAGAGAAGTGCAAGTTACTAAACTGTCAAAACAAGGGTTACAGTGAAAAACACATGTCAACAATTTGTATGAAATTTGTAAATCTTAAAAAATATTTTTGATGAATTCTACAAATAACAATCCCCTCTAGCTTTTTAGGCTCTCTGTGTGACTTGCAAATACGTTAGACAAGGCATATTGACCAATTATCAAAACATTTGATACAATAAATATATTACTACTATTGGAATTTATTCGGATGTTTTATCTTCTGCCTTGTTTTTTTCCGCTTCTTAGTTGCATGAGCTACCTTGAGAGGAGGAGAATAAAGGTAGCATCGACTTGCACACAAATATTTGTCCACTTAGGATTCTCCGCAACATAATTTAGAACAAATCACATGTGTAGAGTGGACACGAGCTCAGATATGGGCTAAGATGATTATTTAAGGTCGGGGTAGACTTGAAGAAAAGTGTTGAACCGGTCTTAAAGGGTGACTTCAATCCATGACTAATAATGTAGGGTGTCGAGCATGCTCTATGTGAGCCACGCTGGTGCCAAAAGGTGGGATGGGCTCGTAATGGTCTTGATCCAAATTGTTGAGATCAATTCAAGCTTGGTGTGTAGACAAGCCAGGGGCGGAGATGATTGGATTAGCTCAATTTTTATGCAATGGAGAAGGATCTTGGAGAAAATGTAGTTGGGGATTTTTTTTAAGAAAAACAAAGGTCGGTTTACTTGAGGAGCTCACTCATTACGACTCTTGCAACTAAAAATTGAGTTTAGTGTCGAGCTTCTCCCTAAGGCAAAGGTTGATTGGGCCTATCTGAGATGGTAGAATGCAAGGCAAGGGAGAGGAGCTCATTGTAGATAGGGCAAACATGTAGAGATAAGCTTCTTCGTCCATTGAAATTGCCCATCCAAGTCATCATTGACATCTTCTCTCTAATTGTTGTTCAATAGCAGTGATGTGGATGCCAACAAGAATTTTATATTTATATTTGTGCTCAAGACAATGCAACTCAACTATATGCCTAAGGAGTTGAGGAAGAGGGTTGTAAATTGATTTAGGGAGAATTATGAAGGGTGTGTGTGTCGTAACATTGCTAGCACCATGAGTAAACCCGTCATGTCCTAAGCTCGAAACCGGCGCACAGAGCTCAATATCGGAAAAACATTGTTCGTGCTCTTTAAGCGGGAGTTCGAATGGGAGAAAACCTTGGCTAATGTTATGCACACCAACATTCCATATCTTGCATAAGGTCCCCGAGCACCTGCACCACAAGGGTATCCTGTCTCTCTGCAAATAAGCTCATTTTTCTACTGTAAAGGTTATTCACTGGCGGATTATATCGAATGGAAGACTGAGTGATGTCTCTCTGCGGGAGGGAAAACCATGGGCCTCACTGTCTCCTCCAAAACTAAGCATTTTCTAGCTTTCTTCCATCTTCGTTCCCTTCACGCATTCGCCATCCCCTATTTATACCTCCCTATTCACTGGGCATTTTCCTCAGCGGGCACTATTTATACCATTCCTTGCTTTTCGCTCTGCTTTTATTTTAATTAATTCTTCTCGCCTATTCTTTGCAGTTAATTTATACTTGAATCCGCATGCTAATGTTTAATTCCATAGCCAATGGCCATTCCTCAGATAGCCGTTTTCCCCCAAAGTAATAATAGCCTTCTGAATATAAATTTTGGTTTCCCTGTGAGGATATGACAAATAGCAGACAATGAGCATAGTAACGGGTGAATTAATTTCCTTAATGTGTCTTGGAGTTTCAACGTTATATGCGCTTGGCGACACAGACCAATAGCTCGACGACCTATGTCTATGTTGAGTGTAAACGAGCCACACTTCTTCCTCACGAATGAATGAAGGATTTTAATAATGTTCACCAGACCAAATAGTTTGTGGGACCAAGAGCCGCAAAAAGAAATTCTCCATATAAAAATAAACCATCGTATCAGAGTTGAAATGAGAAGTGGGATTGGTTGGGGATACGGGTCAAGGTCAAGTTATATATGATGCTGGAAGCAATCAATATTTGGATTTTGCAAGGTGTCTAGACGTTTTTAGCCATTTTAGATGTCAACAGAGAACCACTTATACAATATGACCGTCATGGTTGATAGGGGAAAATATAATCGTCAATATGACATGTATGTGAGATTCTTTGACAATACTGAAGCTAATCCAAAAATGGAGAGTTTTGTGTAATTCATGTTAATTTTCGGCCATTCATGTGTGCACATCTATGTATGAATAGGTCCTACATTGATGTCTGTCATGGATTTCATTCAATTTTACTATAACTAAATTAGTTCATGGATTTTTTTTACATGAAGAAGAAGAAGAAGAAGATATTTTAACGTCTACAAGGATACCAAAAACAACATATGGGAAGAGTCTACATAAATCCCCCTTACATTCTTATACCTTTTTTTTGTTTACTTCAACCACATTAAAAACCGAATATATTAAAAAGTAATATAAAACAAGCCTACTAATAAAAATTATTCCGAGAAAAAAAAACCGAACAATTAATTTCCTTCAATTAATAAATAAAGTTGTCACCACTACGTTCGCCATTATTATTTTTCGTCCTTGTTCAAGAAAAAGATCCTACTGGTTATTTTTAGTCTAGATTTCATTCAATTTTGCTATAACTAAATTAGTTCTATGTTAGCAACGTGGATAAGGCACCATGCACATGTCTACTAATTGTATCAAAACTATATTAGATCTAAGCCTACTAATAAAAATTATTCCGAGAAAAAAAAAACTGAACAATTAATTTCCTTCAATTAATAAATAAAGTTGTCACCACTACGTTCGCCATTATTATTTTTCGTCCTTGTTCAAGAAAAAGATCCTACTGGTTATTTTTAGTCTAGATTTCATTCAATTTTGCTATAACTAAATTAGTTCTATGTTAGCAACGTGGATAAGGCACCATGCACATGTCTACTAATTGTATCAAAACTATATTAGATCCTCTTTTACCTTTTGTCATGTGAATTCTGATTTTAACGTACATCATTTCTTTTTTTTCAACTCTCAATATCTTCAACATCGATGCAATGCATATTGGCAAAGTCATGGGTGTATTAGGAACAATATATATTGGTTAATTATTAGTAGATCTTTGGCATACAAGTAGTTTAAAAACTTAGTAACAATTTGTTATGATCATTAAACTATAAACCCTTCTACAAATCTTAACACAACAAACACAATCAGCTTGTATAGAGAATTGGATTTATCGTCCCTGTAATTCCTATGTTGGAGCTCGATGGTGATAAAATTAATTTTATATATGACAAACAGTAAAGCGAAAAACAAGAGTCAGAAGGGCTTAGATATATTCCATATAATAAATATTTGGAAAACTAAGGATATACCTGTTATCCAAAATTCACCCCCCCAGGGTAATTTTGATAACATGCATCAGAATATCCACATCCCAAGAAAAATGACTGATTCAGAGCAAAATCAGGTTTCTAGGGTCCCTTCAGGTAATTTTCTAACTCCCCTGGCCGAGGAAAAAGGGAACAAGCTCTGAGAAAGTGCGGAGAAGGTTGCAGAAAGCAAGTAGTTTGGGCCAGAAAAAATTGTGAAAATCGGCTAAGTCCTGGTCCAGCACAAGGTGGGACAAATGGGACAAAGGTACGCGAACCGTCCGAACCGGCCGAAATGAGTCCAGGCAGCCCACTAAGCAAATGGGACAAGTGGGACAAAAGTACGCGGCGGGCGCGAAAAGCCGATCCAGCCGAGGAGAAAAATTGGCTAACTGCTGAAGAGGGTAGCATTCGGGACGAGTGGGACAAATGGACGCGAAATGCCCGAACTGGCCGGTTCGCGCGAAATCAGCACAAGGAGCCCAAAAGCAATTGGGACGCGCAGGCCAAAAATGCCCGAAGTCCGAAGCCGGCCGAACCGGCCGAAAAGGGTCAAGTCAGTCCGAAGCAAAGTGGGACAAGCGGGCCAAAAATGCCCGAACCGGCCGAATCGGCCGAAATTGTCCCAAAAGGTCCAAAATCAAAATGGGACGTCCGGGACAAAAAGACCCGAAATACGCGAAGAAGCCGATGGAGCCGAAAGCCAATCAAAAGGTGCCACGTGTCTTCGGCTAAATGAGGGACGAGCAAGCCCATTTCGGGCGGATCGGAGGTTTTTGTCCCAGGCAGCACTGGGACATCCGGAACGAATGAACGCGAAGTACGCGGAAGAGCCAGCAGGCCCGAGAACCAATCAGAAGCACGCCACGTGTCACAAGGAGAAAGGTCAGAAAAGTCAAAGGGCGAGTTTTCGAGCACCGATCCGAACCAATGGGATAGTGCCACGTGTCCCAGCTGGGGTCCACAAAGAAATTTCAAGAGACAGCCCACCGAAAGGAAGAGGAGAGAGAATCACGCAGCAAATCAGAGCATGACACGTGGCGTCCAGGTGGCAATGCGCGGGAAAAACATTCAAAAATCCGTTTTGGTCTGTCCCGTGCCCTAAAATTTCAGACCTCCATATCTTTTGATCCAGAGCTCGGATTTGCACGTTCTATACATCAATGGAAAGCTGTTGAGATGCTCTACATGATTACAGGGTCAATCTTGCATTTTGGTGCAGTTTGGAGGGAGAAAATCATGAAAACGTCTCTGGTGCGTGTTCATGGCCAGAACTGACGTTTCAACAACCAGCGTTAATGCAAAAGACAGTCCGCCGCTCTTGACAGGATTCTCACCTGCCGCCATAATGAGATAAACTAAATACGACCTAGAAGTGGTTGGGGTAGATCTAATTTCCCTCTCTTTTCCCTCTCTCATTCTTCCTATATATTGTAAAGAGGGGCAAAGAGAAAAGAGGTTGTTCATTCTTTCTGCTCTGCCCTCCCTTCTTTTCTTCTCTAGGGTTGAAAATGGAGTTCGAACCTCCTCCCTGCTCTGTAATGGCATGTTTTTTGCCTTTTACTAATGGAATGATGTTCTGTGCAAACTTCTGAAGCAACAAAACGTGTTTTGTGATGCATCTGTCCATCCTTTCTCGTTTTTGCTTGTTTTCTTCTTGCCTCTCTTCATTGCAGGTATTTGTGCATGTTTGAACGTTCACTGCAGATCTGGAGCTGTGTTCATGGAGTTTTGGGACATTTTCTGTGTGAAATCTATCCTTGGGCCTGTGATGCATCTGTCCATCCTTCCCATTGCTCACCTCTCTTTGTCCCATGGCAGTTTTGATAGATGTCCAACATTCTCCTTCTCTGGTGTATCACCGTTTTAGTGTAGGCTTTTGCTGTTTTTCCTTTCTCTCTCTCTCTCTCTGTCTCCTTGGCATGGTTAGATTAGGATTAGATTAGCTTGCCTGCACTGGAATAGCTTGTGGCAGGTAGTTTAGGAGCAGGAACCAGCCTTCTCTGGAGATTCCTCTCTCGGTTTTACAAGTCCCACGCTTGGAGAGAGGTTTCCATGTTGTGCAATCACACTGGATGCCTGAACATCAACCTAGAAGCCTGATGTGCGTCCAGGGGTGCTGTGATTTTGCACTAACAGTTTTGGCACGCCCGGTGGGAGCAATTAGAGGTCTTTCACTTCATCTTTTGCAGGTTGGTGTGTTCCTGTGAAGTTTTCAGCCTTTGGAGGCACTTGCAAACACATCTGGCGACTCCATCTGGTCAACAACCCATCTCTCAAAGTTGCAGACCTTCCTTTCCATCCATTTTCATCCATTCTTCCTTCCATCTCCTTCCATCCCTTTCATTCTTTTCCATTCTCATGAAGTTGTGCAATCATGACTTCATTTCCATCATGGTATTCACATCAACAACAGCAGTATATCACACCTCCAACACATTTTGCAAATCCTCCAAATCAGCATTTTGAGCAGATTCAAGATCAGTATGCATACCCATATGAGCAGCAGTGCCAAAGTCAGTTTGGCTATGGAGCTTTCCAAGAGCAAGAGTATGCAGACAATGAAGACCATCAGATCCAAGATGCTGGTCTGTTGGAGAAAATCCAAAAGATGGAGGAAGGGATGGTGCAGTCCAGGGCTCAAGCACAAATGAGAGCTTTTGGAATCGGTTATGGAGCACCCTGTCCATGGGTGGGACCTTTTCCAAGGCATTACAGCCCTCAGGAGAAGCTTGACTTCATGATTGCAATGCTGCCTTTGCTTGCACAATGGACAGCAGAAATAGAGGCCTACAGACTTGTTGTTGAACAACCTTGTCAATGGGTAAGTTCTACACCATCATCTGGTTTTTCTCTTTCCATTACTCAAGCAGCATCATCTCATTTAAACTCCTCATCTGCTGTCCCAAATATTGAATCCATTTCTCCACCCCCTAGTCTTCCACCCCATCTCGATTCTTCTTTCCTTTTCCCTTCCAAACAGTCACCCCCTCCACAAGAGCTAAAAGAAATACCCCCTCCTCCAAAGAAACAAGAGGTTTCACTGCCTCCACCACCACAAAAAATTGTAAAATCAGCTGAGTTACAACCCATCCCTCCTCTTGCATTCCCAATTCCATGTGGGAAAGAAGAAATTGTAAAAATCAGTCATCAAGGACAGCAAGAGGAAGAGCCAAACAGAAAAGAAATGACAGACAGCTTGAAGGTTTGGGCTGCCAAATTTGGGATGACAAAGATCCCCTTGATGGTCAAGCCTACAGAAGAAGCTAGGGTTGGAGAACAAATGGTGGTCAGGACTGATTTTGTTGCAGCAGAAGAAGAAGATCTTGCAGCCCCAACTTGTCCTCTAGAGCAGCAGATTGAAGAGTTTGACTTGACAAACTTCATGCTGGAGAAGGAGTTCAATCAAGAGCAAGATTGCCTTCAAACATTGGAGGAAGGAGAAGCTGCTCCAAATCCAAAAGAAGAGGAGCACAATCTAGCTGTGGAGGAGAAAAACGCAGATCCAAGGGCTTTGAGCACAAAGCAGGATACAGAAGAACCTTCAGTTCTTCTTTCCACTTCATCTCTCTCAAGTTCTAGCACTGAAAAGGAGTTTGATCTCTCAAACTCAATATTGGAGAGTGAAGGAAACCATGGTGGTCAAGTTGCAGATCAAGAGGACACCATGGAGGAAGTTGAAAACGAGCAGCAGGACAGCAATGAGGCAGTTTACCTGTCAGATTTGGAGGACTGTTTTGATGGAGAGGAGCCGGTTGAGCTTTCACCTTTCTCTCTTTCAACATCCACATTCCAAACACCAGAGCCTGCTGCCATGAAGGAGAGCACACATTTGCAGGAGCCTGCATCTTATAGCAGCCCTTTGGAACCAAAATTGGAAGATTTAAATCTTCCATGTTCTTCATCGGAGGAAGAGAAAGGGCAGAAGAATTCCACCATTTCTTCCACGTCATCCATCTAAGAGGGTCTACAAGAGAACTCCATTCTTGGAGTTGAAAATCACAGCAATGGGCACACTCAAAGGACCATACCTTGCCCAATCAGGTATTTGGCTTCATTGGAGCCAAAGGAGAAGCCACAACCAGTCATGCTTGCTTCTGAGCATGAGGATGAGCTACAAAGTACCAAGGATCAGCTGCCATACCTCTTCAATCCAAATGCAGAGCAACTAAAAGAGGTATTGGATTTTTCAGTTGATACCTTGATGATTTGGATAGAAGACCAGCTTCTTGTTGATTTTCCATCCATCCAAACAGCCATGATCAGTGCCAAATCAATTGCATGGCTGCCAATTTTGAAGAAAGGAAGCTATTTCTCACAACCAGTTGCAGGATTTGTTTAGCTTGCCTTTGCTTCCAGTTAGAGTAGAGTAGCTAGGTTTGCTTTCAGCAGAAGAAGTGCTTGTGCACACTCTGCATGTTCCATTTGGGGCATGTATGATTTTCAGTTTTGTACATAGTTTTTGGTGTTGCTGGTTTTGCTCTTGCACAGTTCGTTTCAGTGTTTTTTGGAGAGAACAACTCCATGCCCGGTGGGTTTCCAAGTGGCTCAGAGGAGAGATTTTCAAAGTTCAGATCAGTTCTCAGGCTATTACTTATGACTCCATGCCCAATGGATTGCTTCAGGCTACTGGTCTTTTCATCTAGCAGGCAGATGCCCCCGCTGAGTCGCCAAATTGTTATCCAAAATTCACCCCCCCAGGGTAAATTTTGATAACATGCATCAGAATATCCAAATCCCAAGAAAAATGACTGATTCAGAGCAAAATCAAGTTTCTAGAGGTCCCTTCAGGTAATTTTCTAACTCCCCTGGCCGAGAGAAAAAAGGAGCAAGCTCTGAGAAAGTGCGGAGAAGGTTGCAGAAAGCAAGTAGTTTGGGCCAGAAAAAATTGTGAAAATCGGCTAAGTCCTGGTCCAGCACAAGGTGGGACGAATGGGACAAAGGTACGCGAACCGCCCGAACCGGCCGAAATGAGTCCAGGCAGCCCACTAAGCAAATGGGACAAGTGGGACAGAAGTACGCGGCGGGCGCGAAAAGCCGATCCAGCCGAGGAGAAAAATTGGCTAACTGCTGAAGAGGGTAGCATTCGGGACGAGTGGGACAAATGGACGCGAAATGCCCGAACCGGCCGGTTCGCGCGAAATCGCACAAGGATGCCGAAAAGGGTCAAGTCAGTCCGAAGCAAAGTGGGACAAGCGGGCCAAAAATGCCCGAACCGGCCGAATCGGCCGAAATTGTCCCAAAAGGTCCAAAATCAAAATGGGACGTCCGGGACAAAAAGACCCGAAATACGCGAAGAAGCCGATGGAGCCGAAAGCCAATCAAAAGGTGCCACGTGTCTTTGGCTAAATGAGGGACGAGCAAGCCCATTTCGGGCGGATCGGAGGTTTTTGTCCCAAGCAGCACTGGGACATCCGAAACGAATGAACGCGAAGTACGCGGAAGAGCCGGCAGGCCCGAGAACCAATCAGAATCACGCCACGTGTCTTAAGGAGAAGGACCAGAAAAGTCAAAGGGTGAGTTTTCGAGCACCGATCCGAACCAATGGGATGGTGCCACGTGTCCCAGCTGGGGTCCACAAAGAAATTTCAAGAGACAGCCCGCCGAAAGGTAGAGGAGAGAGAATCACGCAGCAAATCAGAGCATGACACGTGGCGTCCAGGTGGCAATGCGCGGGAAAACATTCAAAAATCCGTTTTGGTCTGTCCCGTGCCCTAAAATTTCAGACCTCCATATCTTTTGATCCAGAGCTCGGATTTGCACGTTCTATACATCAATGGAAAGCTGTTGAGATGCTCTACATGATTACAGGGTCAATCTTGCATTTTGGTGCAGTTTGGAGGGAGAAAATCATGAAAACGTCTCTGGTGCGTGTTCATGGCCAGAACTGACGTTTCAACAACCAGCGTTAATGCAAAAGACAGTCCGCCGCTCTTGACAGGATTCTCACCTGCCGCCATAATGAGATAAACTAAATACGACCTAGAAGTGGTTGGGGTAGATCTAATTTCCCTCTCTTTTCCCTCTCTCATTCTTCCTATATATTGTAAAGAGGGGCAAAGAGATAAGAGGTTGTTCATTCTTTCTGCTCTGCCCTCCCTTCTTTTCTTCTCTAGGGTTGAAAATGGAGTTCGAACCTCCTCCCTGCTCTGTAATGGTGTTTTTTGCCTTTTACTAATGGAATGATGTTCTGTGCAAACTTCTGAAGCAACAAAACGTGTTTTGTGATGCATCTGTCCATCCTTTCTCGTTTTTGCTTGTTTTCTTCTTGCCTCTCTTCATTGCAGGTATTTGTGCATGTTTGAACGTTCACTGCAGATCTGGAGCTGTGTTCATGGAGTTTTGGGACATTTTCTGTGTGAAATCTATCCTTGGGCCTGTGATGCATCTGTCCATCCTTCCCATTGCTCACCTCTCTTTGTCCCATGGCAGTTTTGATAGATGTCCAACATTCTCCTTCTCTGGTGTATCACCGTTTTAGTGTAGGCTTTTGCTGTTTTTCCTTTCTCTCTCTCTCTCTGTCTCCTTGGCATGGTTAGATTAGGATTAGATTAGCTTGCCTGCACTGGAATAGCTTGTGGCAGGTAGTTTAGGAGCAGGAACCAGCCTTCTCTGGAGATTCCTCTCTCGGTTTTACAAGTCCCACGCTTGGAGAGAGGTTTCCATGTTGTGCAATCACACTGGATGCCTGAACATCAACCTAGAAGCCTGATGTGCGTCTAGGGGTGCTGTGATTTTGCACTAACAATACCTAAAGAAACATGTTGCAGAATACCAATAGCAATAACCCATGTCACAAAAGATGGACAAATTATCTGCATTCGCAAACCTTTGGATAATGCTAACAACCCACTCAGAACCTACACACTGATTGCTTAGAGACGAGTATTTAAAGGGCCATTGCTTCCAATTAAATACAAGAAGCACTAAAATTTACGTTGTATTTGCATGCAAAAAATGAAAAAGCAAAACTAAAAACAACAAACCCTCATTAAACGTGTAAAAATGAAAAGCAAATATGCTAAAAATAGTCGGAAAAAGTGAAAATGTCAAAAAGGTTGTCGTAACCATCAAAACGGCCGTCAAATTTAATATAGTGGCGTGAACGGTCGTAAAGGCCTTTTCCATACGGGGAACACCTTCCGCATAATAATTAATACCAACAAAAACATAAACTTTGGAATTAAAATAATAAAAATATTTTGATATCTTATTAATAAAATATCAACATCTTAAATCAGTGATAAAATAGAAACATCTATTACTTGTTATTTTGACTTAGTTTCATTTGATTTGATTTGATTTTTTACAAATACAGATTAAATTACAAACATTGGATTTGAGATTTTGTAAGAAATGTGAAACTTGAAGGCTAAATTTTGAGTCGTGAAAGTTAAGTTAGAATTCATTTATTGAATGGTCGTTCGCCCATTGGTGAAGTTGTTTGGCTCACAAAGAGCCCACCACGGTTCAATTTTTAGTGAGGCAAAGCCCAGAAATTCCGTAATAAAGGATAAGGCCAGGATCGTACCTCAGGTGGATTTTGGCGGAATGAAACCCCTAAGTTTGCAATTTTATACTAGTGAGTCATTTCTTTCATCATTTGCAATATTTTTATTTTTTAATTTTAATTTGAAATAGCTCTTTAATCTTCTCACAAACTTTTATGTTGTTTTTTGGATCTTTCTATTGATTAGTGGAGATCCAATTGACTAGTGTATAATCACTATTTGCGAAAAATAATTGTATCTTTGATAGCTAGAAATTGATTAATGTAGCATTATTTTTTGTTGATTTATAATTGTACAACAAATGCCCAGATACTTATAAAGTTTCAATCAATTAGAGAATCCCACACAAATTTAAAATTTTAATGCACTTTAGAAAATATGAAAGATGGAAATTGCAGCAGAGAAAAAATCACTATTAACGTTTATGTAATATATTTTTTAAATAAATACCAACATTGGTTGCAATTAGAACGATTAAATTAGAGGAAATTAGAGTAAGAATGATTAAATAGTCATTTTTTGGGCTAATAATGGGATGAGTAATAGGTGTTTATGGAGATGTAACAATTGATCTCTTCTTACCTATGGAGATCGAGGATTTATAAAACAAGTTATTTATTTTCAATCTGTCAAATATATAGCTTAATTTATTCCATGTATTTGGTAATAATGTGTAATTAAATATTGAACGTCAAATGACAATCACATAATATTTTGGACTGATACCTAAATTTATTATGACATATAACCTTCAACATCAAAATATAGCACTACCTCCAACCCGTCAGAAAAGAGTGGGTAAAAATTTGCATGTCAAAAAAAAATTAAAATGTAAAAATCACTTACAATAGAGAAGTGCAAGTTACTTTTAAAACTGTCAAAACAAGGGTTACAGTGAAAAACACATGTCAACAATTTGTATGAAATTTGTAAATCTTAAAAAATATTTTTGATGAATTCTACAAATAACAATCCCCTCTAGCTTTTTAGGCCCTCTGTGTGACTTGCAAATACGTTAGACAAGGCATATTGACCAATTATCAAAACATTTGATACAATAAATATATTACTACTATTGGAATTTATTCGGATGTTTTATCTTCTGCCTTGTTTTTTTCCGCTTCTTAGTTGCATGAGCTACCTTGAGAGGAGGAGAATAAAGGTAGGATCGACTTGCACACAAATATTTGTCCACTTAGGATTCTCCGCAATAGAATTTAGAACGAATCACATGTGTAGAGTGGACACGAGCTCAGATATGGGCTAAGATGAATATTTAAGGTCGGGGTAGACTTGGAGAAAAGTGTTGAACCGGTCTTAAAGGGTGACTTCAATCCATGACTAATAATGTAGGGTGTCGAGCATGCTCTATGTGAGCCACGCTGGTGCCAAAAGGTGGGATGGGCTCGTAATGGTCTTGATCCAAATTGTTGAGATCAATTCAAGCTTGGTGTGTAGACAAGCCAGGGGCGGAGATGATTGGATTAGCTCAATTTTTATGCAATGGAGAAGGATCTCGGAGAAAATGTAGTTGGGGATTTTTTTTAAGAAAAACAAAGGTCGGTTTACTTGAGGAGCTCACTCATTACGACTCTTGCAACTAAAAATTGAGTTTAGTTTCGAGCTTCTCCCTAAGGCAAAGGTTGATTGGGCCTATCTGAGATGGTAGAATGCAAGGCAGGGGAGAGGAGCTCATTGTAGATAGGGAAAACATGTAGAGATAAGCTTCTTCATCCATTGAAATCACCCATCCAAGTCATCATTGACATCTTCTCTCTAATTGTTGTTCAATAGCAGTGATGTGGATGCCAACAAGAATTTTATATTTATATTTGTGCTCAAGACAATGCAACTCAACTATATGCCTAAGAAGTTGAGGAAGAGGGTTGTGAATTGATTTAGGGAGAATTATGAAGGGTGTGTGTGTTCAATGGAGTACTCTAATTTGGTAATACATCATTTGTGTGTAGTAGGTCTGAATACATATTGTGCACGAGGTGAAGCTCTTGGCTCTAAAATCTAACCAAAAATATCTTGATATATCTGTTGGTGACAGAGTTAGTGTGGGTGTTTCAATGTATGGATAAGTGTAGCAAGTTTGGGGGCCAAAAAGGGGTTATAAGTGGATGTCATATTGTAAAAAACAACAAAATCTCAACTCGTAGGGATTATTAGCAATACGTACACTCAAAACTAGAAAAAATTATATAAATATGAATCGTAGCATCTAGAATCTAGTTTTTAAACTACTAAATTTTAAAAAAACTAGACAATTTTAGCTATATTAAACATTGAAAATTCAATGACTTGGTTTTTTTTTTAAACCTATAAGATTGTAGTTCGTTTGCCTGCGATTTGGATGACCAAAACATGATTTTTTTTCCTTTGGTGAAAATTTAGATGTCGTTGTCTATCTTGGGATAGATTCTATTTTGTATTTTTTTGAGAAATATTTTTCTTTTATTGTTTTTTTTCCGTGGAAGTGGTCTGAAAACATAAAAAAAATAGAGCACTTTCTGTTTGCCTGCCATAACTTCATCAAAAAATATCGAAATCAAATACTTGTTTTTAACATGTATAGAATTTCACCACGATTGGGATGGTATATAGGTTTTATCACATTCTGACAAGTGAAAAAAAGTTGTTGTTTTAAACGTAGACATGAACATTCACGGGAAAAAGTGTCTTAAAGACCTACTATTAGTAAAATATTATAAAATGATATTGATCATATTCTATTCACTTTAAAATCAACATTTATATGAAGTTAACAGTCTCCCCTATGCGATGGTACCAATTTTGTGACATGTTTTTTATTTTCGGGATGGGTCAACTCCACGGAAGAGAAAATTTGATGTTTTTGTATTTTCACATGCCATAATAATCTCCCAAAGCTTAACTTCGGGAAAAACAGAGATTTTCCGATCCTTGAGGGTCGGATTTGATGATACATGCAGGACTGCGATCACGGTTTATAAACCGTGATCGCAGTTTAAAAACCACGATCACAGTTCTAAATTGACCTATATCAAAAGAACCTTGATCATGGTTATTAAAATCATATTTACACGAATACCAACATCCAATTCACCATGTGATTTTATTCTATGGCCTAACTGTACAAATTTCTGTGAAATTATGCCACCTTCTACACTTTTTCTTGTTATCAAAAGCTATTTTTTACTATTTTTATGGTTCCCTGCATCATTTGGAGTTGTCCTACATTGATTGAAACATCACGGGAGACAAGAAACAAAGTCAAAAAAGAAAATTAATAGGTAAAAATACTAGAGGAATTAGAGACAGAAATATTGCAAGATTATAAGCGATTGCGGAAACTTTGTGAATCAAGAAGAGGTGCATCTTCAACCCCTACTATTATAACCAATGAGGAACCAAGTAATGTTTTTGTTGTCAATGTTGAAGATGAATTAAATACTCATGATGAAGATGAATTAAATACTCGTAATGAAGATGAATTAAATACTTGTGATGTAGTTGATGTTGAAATTGAAGAAGACAATGAAAATGTGAATCAGGAAATTCCGTAGACAGCCAAAATTTGGCAAAAACACCTCCTAAGATTTTATGAAAAAAATCTAATTATTTTATTGAAATTGATGAGAACATTTTGAAACCAATGTTTGACAAACTTTCTAAACGGAAAATCAAAAGAAAAGTCCCTAAAATTTGGGATAATCATTTTGAAATTTTAAATGATTCTTAAATATATCAATTGTTGGTTAGTTTGATGAAATTGAATAAAATGAGACCTACATTAAACACCTTAGGATTGACAACATCTAATATACATGGCCATGATGATTTAAATACAAGGCCATTATTTTAATTTTTAGTCATGAACTTCAACTTATTATGCACGGGTTGTTTATTTTGAGAGCATGTAGAGCCAAGAATCGAGTTTCTCGCCATTGAAGCTGCCATCAAACCTGTGGATATTTATCTCAGTGGCGAGTTGAAACATTGATATGTGGTGGTTAAGCCGCTGGTGTTGTAGCTCAATCTTACAAAATCATTGTTTGCTTTGTCCTCATCATCTCTAGCATAAGATTGTCTTGTTTCTCAATCTCTCTAGAAAGTATCTTCTCAAGAATGTTGGCTTGACTAGTAAGGATCAACTCAAGGTCATTGGTATTCACAGCTTCTTGTGACTGACAATTCATCAAGAGAATTACTTTTCGGAGAAATTATGAACCGGATTCGGGATGTGTCAACATGATCAAGTCTTGATTTGCAGCAATCTAAGGGAAGAGTCTAGTGAATCTAAAGCAATGGAGGAGGCAGTAAAGAAATTCATTGTGCTCTTGAAGCGAGTTAAACAGAAAAGAATCTAATGGAGGGTAAGAAGCAAAACCCCTTGATTAGGGGATGCCTAAAGGTACTAAATATGGTAAGGGTAAAATATAGAAACCCTTGGTACAACTAGATCTAAAGGCCATAATCAATACACCCTTATAATATTTGATATGAGCATAATTGCAAGAAAGAAAATAACACAGAAATTAACCACAATTGTACATGTTGTACACTATTGTATTAGGTATTTATAGAGTAAAAATGATATACAAAGAAGTTTCTAGACAAAAAGAAACTTCTAATAAAAGAAAGAGTAAAGGAAGATAGGAGAAAACGGGTACAATAAGTTTCTAAAATAAGGAATATTCTTGAGGAAGCAGATACAAAGATATATGTGAAATAACAAGAATATGCAACTAAAATACAACATAACCTATTTGACCAATATAGCCCATGTGACTATGTCTCGTCGAACTTCTTACAAGAGAAATAGTATTAATTTGATCTATCCAAGATTTCCAAGTTGTATAATGGTTCGGGACAAATTGATGGAGCTTTTCTATAATAGTCCTTGGGGTAAAAATGTCTAAGGATAAAGCATTTTCATGCAGGATTGTATTTATGGCAGGACCAAATTCAAAGGAAATAGTATAAATTTACAAAGTCCCTATTACTACAACAAAGGTCATTATGTGCTGCAAGAATTGCCTCGTCCAAATTTCCTAGTCACTACGAATGTCACCATCAATAATTTTTTATCTGAAATGGATCCTAAAAATTATTATAATTCAGTCGATTGCAATGATAAGCTATACTTCTTAGTTCATAAAACTAAAGAAGTGCTTAATGCATGCTTATAATTTTCTAACCACATTAAGATGTAATTTTGGGCAACGGAGAGCTGCAAAGTAAGCAGCAAAACAAGGGAAATAGATGCACCGTGGCTCAAAGATTATTCATACATTTTGGAACCACAATATTTGAAGAACAATTCTTAAGTGATGGTCTGTCTTGGTACAATTCCATCCAACAGTTTCTGCCTGAGACAGAACTACATATCATGGAACAACGTATCAAGACTAGTTCGGCTTGGTATGAAACCATACCCTATAGGGACAAAATAGCAAAACCAAGCATCCAAAGTGAAGTTGAATTGGTTGTTCTTTCGTCTCTTTGTGTTGGAGGTGTTTAGAATCCTCTGTATGAATCGTTTTCCCACCTTTTAGCATATATATACTCCCTAGGCGTCACGTCAATATATTCAAGAAGACTTGTGCATTGCTAAGATTGAATCAATGGAGTTCTTGAGGAAGGATGTGACCGCACATTATAGTTCAGGAGTCAAGCACGTTGAATAAGCAAGTAATCCATGCAAGGCAAGCTAAGAGAGCATAGTAGAGGTGCTAGCAAAAGCTAGAAGGCATTTGAAGGCTCAAATTGAGAAATTGGATTGTAAGAATGTGCAAGATGATAGTGGAGATGAGAAATCATAGCTTCACTCTTCTGGAGTTTCCCACATTGGGTTTCTCCGAGGAAACCCTTATTTATATCTCCCTTCTGTGTGTTTTGAATCATTTATTTGCGTACTTTTATTGCATGCAACTACTTCACTCTCACAAGCACTTAAGAAAGCATCTAATTGATTTGTTCAACTGATTACAGGCACTGTACATGTTCCAAACAGCATATCGAAGTACTTCTCACTCCCACGTAAGTTAACGAACCAGCATACTCATTGGCACACCATTGGCCTTATGGAATAAAGAAGAGTCACATGTTTGTAGAAATTTAGAAGGGTTATGAAATTTGATATATATAATGTTGTAGCAAACATCAATTGGTAACATAGAACATTGCATCAGAAAAGAAGAAAATGTAGATACATGTTGGTGAATCTGTCAAATTGATTACAGATTAATTTTGCAGAGGTCACTTATGAATCCATTCACCAATATGCAACTTGAGAGTGCACAGTCAAGGGTTATACAAAGAGACTAAGGTATTAGTTATTAAATAACAAAAATATTTATATCTCTTAGACTCTTACTGCCTTTCCAATCTGATTTGGCCAATGAGAAGTTAAATGAGCCTTTGTGGCTTGTGGGCTTGAGTTGATTCTTTAAATCTTCTAAATTTTCCAAAGAACTTTGATAGCCTTTCTTCACTGGAAGAAAGAATATTAAGTGATTGTGATAAATTGATGAGAATTCTAGGCCACTTTCAGTGGTTTGGTTCAATAAATAGTACATTTTAATAGTTTTGTTTTTTTTATTAAAGGCAAATAGTTTTTTGAAAGGGACTATGCCCTTGTACAGAAAGACTCAAAAGCCAGATATTTCAATTAAAGCATAACAAAATGAACAAAATCAGGATAGAACATGAATGCCCAACAGCAGAAAACAGTCTGCTCAGAAAAGTACCAACAACCAGCATCAAACCAGCAAAAAAACAGCTGATATACAGCTACCAATCTACAATAGCACCGCAGCACCATTGCAGAGCCACAAACTGTTGCTCGGCAAAGACAAAGGAACAATATAGAACAGTCGAACCGCAGTAGAGAATCAATTCATCGAGGCGGAGATGTGGCATTCTTTGTAATAAATATTTTCTTCTTACGGACCGTTACCCAACCTGATGAGGCCTCCACGATTGGAGGGTTAGATAAAGGAGGAGTATTTTCCTTACTTGCATTAATTCTAACTGAAACAACAACATTGTTAACTTTAGATAAAAAAAAATCATTTTCCTTATTGTCAACAACTAAATGAGATAGATCTGTTGCATTTTCCTTGCTAATTGGAATTTCAGATAAAGGGGTTTCTGGGACAAAGTCAGATTCAGCTTCTGTATTTGTATTTGAGTCTAGGTCCTATTTTGCACCAAAAACCAAGTGTTCCGGGAGGGCATCTTTCCACCAGTTGTGTTTCTCATGTTAGCGTTTTGCCATCCCACAATCAGTATAGGTGTGACCTAAATAGAAACACCTTCTACACCGAAACGGAAGGCCTTCCATAAATTTTGTTGACCAATTTGCTATCCATAAATTTCAAACCTACAATAATATGAACACATTGTATGAATGGAAGACCCTTTCCCTTCCCAAATTACAGATTCTCCTATCCAAGTAAAAGCTTAAGGCAGCCAAATCCATAAAGCACTATAGGCATATGTTATTATTAGAGAAGGTTGCTAAAACAAAACCTTTATGATAGAGCAAAGTTAGGTATTAGTGGGAGCAATGCTAGTGCTCCATAGTCTAGTAATTGTGGTGATGATGACCTAGGTTTAATCCTCTCTCGGCTAGCTCCTCATGACCTGTTCATGTGGCTGTCTAGGCAGGCTAGAGATTCCTGGGGATCCTTGGGCTCACTGAGTTTCCAGATTTACCCAACCAAGAAAACACTTGAGTGACACATGGAGCATTGCGAGTTGGATAATCTTATTTTTGCTTGCTTTAGTACTTGGGATTTTTATAAACACCAGAAATACATTTATGTTTAACCAATGAATCAAATGTTCGATTCAGACATCATTTATTTGAAATATTCACAGCTAAGAGCATATTGACTTCCTTAATGTTTAAATCATGTTGATTGTCTCTCCGCTGCATTTTTTTTTCCAAGATTGGATATCCTTCCTTGTGCAACTGAAACCAATGCAACCTGCCCTGAAAACATAATTATTACCCACCTTACTAGAGAGAGTACTCGCGTCTAGATATGCAGAGTGTGGAATCTATATAGATTTCACAAAATAGTGTGACTCATATCATAAGAATTTTGCAATATATTTAGTATATTGGATTACAAATATTTATTCCATCCAGATCATATAGAGAGACATACTATGTACGATTGCTTTGTAGATCCTCATCCTGTACATTTGAAAAGTTGGTAGATATATACAATAAATAAATGAGAGCGTTGGCTGGAACCTTATTTCGTCATGTGATAAGATAGACACTCATATCAAGCTGCTTTTCTCAGTTCAAACAATACTCATAAAATATGGGCTTTGTGTGCAGTCCATCTGCAACTGTTAGCACCATAATGACATCATCCGTAACCTCCAATTCTTGAGAAACCTCTGAGCACCAAGCAGAAATCAGAAGCAATCAGATAATAGTCATTTCCAAAACAACAAGGCAATGGCTTGAATAGTTGAACCTAGATGCATGGTGTGGAGTAATGTCAATGGGCATAGCAAAGCAAACCCTCAAAAAAGCTTCAGCAAGGTATTTAGACCAAGTTTCCTAAACAGGGGTACTCCCCTCATTCTCAGAATCCTAATTCATGGGCCACACAAAAATCACGACAATGTGAATCTTGAGCTCGATATAGAAATGACGAATTCCCTGTTCCTAACCATCCATGATAAATCCATTCTTGCAATTGGAGGCTAGATAGTGAAAATACCTGCATATTCTGCTTGAAGAAGCTTTGCAGTACTCTCTGTTTCACACCATACATGAAGAATGCATTGAGAAAAGCAATGCCTATCAGCCACTCCATCTCTGGCCACAACCTTCAAAGCCATGACAAAAGTAAAAATAACAGATACAACAGATTATCCAGAAACCGAAATTAACACTTGTGCACCTGGTACAAATCACAGATATCTTTGATCTTGCTAGAAACAAGAAACATGAAACGAAATGGAAACGGGCTCAAACAGAGAAGCATTTTAGGGCTTTTTTAATACAAAATACTAACCGTCATCCTACAAAAAAAATTGCATATCACATATCATTCCAATTTTTTCAACTACAGTGAAATATCAGATTCTTTTCCAGGACTTTTACTAAAACAAGTAAACTATTTTAACTCATTGGGGTGGAAGTAAAATCTCACATATGACTTTTAAAAGCAATTAGAGGATACCAGAAAGCAACTTGTACAGTAGAAAATCCACAGCACCCCAAGAAGAGACAGAATGAAACAGAAATCTATTTTGATGGAGGGCTCAGGTTGACTAATAAAAAGACAGAATTATTATGGGGAGATGTTGAAATGGTTTAGTGGATAACAGACTGAATTAGATTTTGCTGGACCACGATGGCCGTTAGACCAAAACCCATAGGTGTTAGTCTCCGCTAAAATCGCCAGAGTTAGGATCTACGAGAGGCGGTTAGTCCATGTCATGAAACTCACGGGGAGCACTGGACACACATGCCAACAATCTCCCCCTCAGCGTTACCCAAGTGAGTTTCGAACTCGAGACCTGTCGCTCTGATACCATTTGTTAGACCACGATTGCCGTTAGATCAAAACCCATAGGTGTTAGTCTCCGCTACAATCGCCAGAGTTAGGATCTACGAGAGGCGGTTAGTCCATGTCACGAAACTCACGGAGAGCGCTGGACACACATGCCAACAGATTTTTCATTACCAGACTTTATTGGAAAAAATCTCGCATTCTCATTGTAAGTTTCAAAAAGTTGTGCTTTTAACCAAGATACAATTTTAACAAAAGATGTACAAGAGTTCAATTACCAGACCAAATAGCTTCTTATGAAGCAGTCTGTTAGCCATATCTGGAGAAAACTGATCTGGATGTGGATAAGACATGGCTCGAGTGACAGAAACACCAACTCGTTGACCATACAATGTGCAGATATAATCTACTTTCTTCCAATTAAGATGGCTATATTCGACCTGCAATAAAATCCAGGGATAAGATCCATTAAACAAGATGCCACCTAAATAGCAAGTACAAAATCTATAAAATACATTATGCCTGAATTGCATCAAATTCAAAGTTGATCAGCACCAGGCTTATTTAAAGGTGCTCAATTGGGATATGCTAAATCAAGTACTAGAAAAAGAATTTATGGTTATGGTAGACAACCTCCATTTCTGTTACAATCTCTTTGGCTTGGAATCTTCTCACAAAGTACTCCACTGACAAAGCCTAAAAACCAACCACAATCATTCCAAGTCAGTCTGAAATATGAAAGAAAAAATATGCCACCATACCGGTAATGAACATCTTGTTTCCCAATAAAATCAGTTTCTTACATTATGTAACAAAATCATTAATTAATCTCAGATGGATTGAAAATGATCATGACCGGACAAAGGGAATTATTTTTGCTCTAAAGAAGCTCAGAAGGATTGAATATAGCCAGGCAGATGTCAAACTAAGGGTGGGTGGATGTGCATATTGGAAAATCCTGTCAAGTCTCCTGTCAAATTTGATGGAGTTCTAATACATCTCTGTTGCATCATTGCATATACATTATATGTAAGGTTAAATATGAAGTCTTGGATTTCACAACAGATATGCACTCACATATTCCGTTGAGTATTACATGGAGATCCAATAACCTGAAAAGAGGAGGGCTACAAAATTCAGGGATTTTATTTAGCTGCTGTTAATATAAAGGAAATGGATGACTAAGGGTACTTGGTAATAACTAAATACTAATAACTCTTTCTAGGCTATACTATATTAAATTTTCATCAACAATTCAAGCTCTAATATGTATAGAAATTTTTGCCTTTTGGGCTAGTGTATGACTGAAAGAGCTTATGTATGGATATGCATCTCCAAATAAATCGTATCTCGTCTTTTTTACTGTTGATATGCATTAAAAATTGCAATAAGGAGTTACATTGATCATTATTTCAGACTCCCTTGAAGCATATGCCCTAATACATGATACATGTACGATAGTTTAGATATTCTTTCGTAATGAAGTTCTAAAAGTACCTAGCTTTAAGAATTAATGTATAGTGTACCCAAAACTTCAAACTCGAGCTCTGATAACTAAAGACTTGCAAGTTCTGAAAATGTAGAACCAAAATTGCAACTCAAAGCACTATTTATTAATGGAAAGAAAGATGAACCAAAATAAAGATGAAAACAAGGTCTATAGAAACAAAATGAAAGAACGGGGATAACGTCCTGCCCTGAACTATAGATATGGCATTGTCGGGTGGGTAGATATAGCATCTCTGTCGGGGCCCCAGATCTATATAAGGCCCAATGCCAACTCGAACTAGAACTATAAGTGCCAACTAGAACTCTCTATATATAGCCGCCCTGACTATAGACTATAAGTCCCCTCCCCTCCTCAACTATCCGCTTGATGGGGGTGGTATAGTAGTTCGGGGGAGGGGGGGAAGGGGAGGGGGCGGCGGGGGAAACCGATCCGGGATGTCAGCCCATATAGAGAGTTCAGGGCCGCTTCAGTTGGGGTAGGTGGGGAGGGCTTGCCAAGGCCAAGGTAGTATATAGCCATATAGATCTATAGGGCATTTGGGCTCTAAAGTATAGATTGTCTTGATTGGCCATATAGAGGGTGTAACAGCGGCCATATACGATAGGGGGTGCCATATAGGGGGTGTAACAGCGGCCATATACGATAGGGGGAGGTGGAAAAAAAACTCCAATCAAGAGCAGTGGGTAGTCTACAGACTACAAAGGTTACCCACCTACCGTGGAAGAGCTAAATAATTATAAATATTAGAAATCAAAACGTGATGTGGAAAACAACATAAAGTAGAATAAAACTGTAAACAATAACAGAATTAACAAAAATAAGGCAATGCGATTGAATCAAAATAACCAGCAGGAACAGGTCAGACAGATCTGTAAACTTCAAAAATTATGCATCAACGTAGAAAGAGGAAGAGAAATTTTAACAGGAAGGTCAAGGCATAGCACATACTGGAAATGATTTACCTTTTAGTTTTGAATGTTTCTGATGAATCAATGTGACAGATCCAAACATCTTTTTGTTTTCAAACATGTCGGGTCACCCATTCACAGCAAAACAATATATGGTCATAGGTTATGATATTATGGAGGATCAGCATCAATTTTATCCAGATATGATATAATTATAATCAAAGCTCAATCAAATATTTTCCTGTTCTTTTACTTTGTTCACCCTACACTAAGGCAACACTCGGAATCGAACCGAGATAGAGGGTTTACAGTACCCTGCCTAACCATTTGGCTATGTCACCAAACCAAAATATGTATTAGGGTTTTTTAGGTGTTGTAGCCAGCACTGCTTAAAGATATGATGTCTTTGTTATATTTGTTTAAAGAGTCCAGCGGTTCAGGTTATTTCCAAGTGGTCAACCCTGCAATCATGTCTAAAAAACTTTGAGGCCATTAAGGTACAATTCAGCTTGAATTAAGGAAATTCAGGGTGATCTTTATGGATCGACAACATTATTCATGTGAATTGGAGCATCTCCATCTCTTCAAAAATTGTTTTAATACTGTCGAAGTAAATATTGATCACTTGGCTGAAATTCTTGAAGACCATGGCAGATTCTATTGATCTGGGTTTGTTTCTTATAAATATAAGGTAGATCTGTCAAAGCTTGGCATTCTGCTTATGTTATCTGTAAAATGTATGTGTAATTCTGATGCCTTCAAAATTTTGTTGTGGATCTACTGAAGATCTCAGGAGCCGAGTAATATTTGCAAAGACTACTATGACATATTCTCTGTTTAAATTCTTGCAATTTCAAGTTTTAAGACTTTGTTGCACCCAAGAAGATACTAAAACAAACAACTAAATCGTAAAATATGCCTGACAGAGGCCTTTCCCCAGTGATCCTTCCATTCTATATTTCACGAATATATGCATGGGTTCACATACAAAGGCCAATGGTTGAACTCAGAAGTAAACCGATGCATATTCACAATGAGTATATACTTGTACCAACTAAAGTTTCCCTGCAAAGCACTATTCCAGCCTTGAAGATGAGAAAGAATATAAATCATATTAAACTATGGAAGTCATTAAAACGGGCCACTGGGATTCACAAATACAAACAAGAATACTTGTATCAAATAAAGTTTCCCTGCAAAGCATATTAAAAGATGAGAAAGAAATAAATCATATTAAACATATGGAAGTCATTAAAACGGGCCACTGGGATTCACAAATACAAACAACAAGACTGTAAGAATGCAGATATACAATGAGTATGTAGCAAGATCAGCTAATGTGCCCAAGAAAACTGGCTTTCCATCACTGAAGCTGAAAACAGAAATTATATAATTATGGGCTACTGAATAAAACAGGCCAATGGGATTCAAATGTTGAACCTGCAGACTCATGATGCATACAATGAGTACATCATAGTACCAATTAAAGTCTGAGGGAAAAATAATTTCCACCCTGAAGCTGAAAGGAAAGAAAGTGCAACCAGGGAACTTTGTCATGATACATATACAAAACTCAATGTAGAGAGAGAGGTGAGAAAACATGGTCATGATGTAAGTATATACACAATGAATATTGACTTTTATAATTATCAACTGAAGTTTTCTACAACAAACTACTCCTATCCTGAAGCTGAAAATCGAGAAAGAGCAACTATTAGGTGCACAAATGACCAAACAGAGCAATGAGAAAAGTAGAGGGGATTGTAGAAAATGGACCTCTGAGATAGTTGAAGTTCCTCCCGCATTGGATTCTGTTCGAACACGTAAGGCATCAGGCCCCAGCCCAAAATTCCTGAACGACAGAAAAGCCCTGAAATGTAAACCGATGCATATTCACAATGAGTATATACTTGTACCCACCAATATCAATTTCTCCACATCTTTCTTTCTGTGAATCAGAGCCAGTGTTAGCATCAAATCCTGCTTCAGGGGAGAAATGACAATAAAATCAGTATTCAGCATCAGATGCACGGATTGTAGAGGAGGCAACTGATATCTGGGCACATGACAGTCCCCTCCACAGAACCCAGAGGAAGAAGAAAGACCCCTGTTGTACATGGATTCACCCTGATCAGAGGACTGAGAAGAATCAACCGCAGACCTCATCTTCTTGCAAGAAGGCCAAGCCTGCTATCAGTGTCCTCTTCCACCATGAAATACCAGTATTCAGCATCAGATTCAACTGGCATCTGGGCACATGACAGTCCCCTCCACAGAACCCAGAGGAAGAAGAAAGACCCCTGTTGTACATGGATTCACCCTGATCAGAGGACTGAGAAGAATCAACCGCAGACCTCATCTTCTTGCAAGAAGGCCAATTGCTATCAGTGTCCTCTTCCACCATGAATACCTTTTTCCTCTTGTGATATATGCCAGAAATGGCTGCATGGAATGAATTACAGAGATGCTTCAACTTCTGGCTGTTAGGCGTCCTCTCATCTTTAATACCCACTTCAGACTTTTGGCTGTCCATTACAAAAACTGTGTGTTCCTATGCTTCTTATGAATTTTTCGATATCTGCAGACTCTAATTCATGGTCAGAAATCCTTCATTTCTTGTACCATCTTGTGTGATTTTTTCAGGCCTGGGTTTGTCTTCACCACATATGCAAAACACCTCTGATTTGCGTGGTATTTCACAGTTCGTCTGATGTTGCTGATTGTTAGCCATTCTGAAATTTATTCAACTCTCCAATCCTCGCCACTTCAACATGCTGTCTGCCATTATTGCAGTAATTTCTTAATGTTATACAGAAATACAACAACAAATTGTGCTGCCACCTTGGGGTGAGTTCAAAGAATTTATGGAAGACACGGATGAATGGATCCAAAACAGATAATAGAAGAATATCCACTAGAAAATATTTTCTACATGAACTCTTCACCAAGCAACTTAATGCGGCGGGAGCACTGTCAAGGTAATTAATTAATAAATAAAAGTGGGGGATTTCTTGCTGGACACTGAATTTAAATTTCTGATGGTGCCCGTTCAACCCAAACCTACCACTACAGTAACATCATACTCCAATTGCCACTTGAACATTTGAGGTGTGACAATTTTTTACTGTATTAAACTCGGACATTTTAATGCAAATATTGCCTAAAATGGCAAAAAAACATAAAAGCATTCTAAATGTGTAATCAAGAGGCACTCTCACAGTTAAATTAATGGATGTATAAGGAGGTAGTAGCATTTATTTGCAACAATTCAAGTAAATATCTCATAAAGTTTTTATTTTATTTTATTTTTTTCAGCCAATAGGAATCTACTTTTTCAAATGATCTAAAATGATATGTTTTATTGTGATTGGTCATTAAAAAAATGAAAATAATGTTGTACTTGATATTAATTACAATAATTTAATATTTTTGTAATTTAATGTTTAAAGTATAGTATATAAAAAACTTGAAAAGTTTTTATTAATAAAAAAAATTAGATGCTTATAATTTATTTTCAAATAGAAAAATAGAATCTACTTTTTGAAAAAATCAAATAAATACATATTTTAAAAAAAATTGGTAAAATGTAATATGCTTTATTTGATTGGTATTTGAAAATTTAATGTTGTACTTGATACATTAATACATTTTGTAATTATTTTTAAAATGGTATATAAAAAACTTGAAAATGAATCAAAAAAACTTATGTTATAGAAAAAAAATCTATGTCATATTTTAAAAAAAAACTATGTACAAATTCTAAAATGTAATAACTTTATTGTGATTGGTCATTAGGTGGAAATTAGTTTTTTGAAACCTATATACATGAGTAAAAACATAAAAGCATTCTAAATGTGTAATCAAAACTCTATTAAGGATATAAGAGGAATTTCTCTCAAGTTATCTCTTTTTATTTTATTTTTTTGGCTCGAACTTGAATCTGTTATGTACGATATAGTAGCAATTAGGGAAAATTTAAAAAATTGGTAAAGTGTTATGTATTAAATATTGTATCATTTTTATTTTTTAAAGGTTGAAAAGGAATTTAGTTATAAAAATATGCCATATTTTCTTGAATTTGGTTAGGAGCATACATGAGTCCCTAAACTGAATATTATGTCAGAAAAAGGATTCGATGCGAAGAGTTTGAAATACATTTGAAGGGGTAAATCTCTTTCTAGGCATATTGGACACACACAATGAACCAAAAAATATTCTTGAGTGACTCAATTCGACTACAAGTATGACAAGGAGTAAGAATGTCCATATGTAACAATCTATTCCCAACATAGAGACCTTGGTACAAAATTCACCATGAAATTAAAGGGTTCAACCACTACAAACTAGATAGTGTGAAATTTATGCTATAAATGAAACAGGAGGTGTTGAGGTTCTAATGGCTATTTAGCAACTCCCATGGTATACTACTAGGAACAAGCCTCTAATAACTTCATCTTTGTTTTTTAATGAACCAAAGGCATAGAAACACTTCGATTCTAATCTTCACGCCATGAGTGGGGAGCTTTAAGGCCAATCTTATGTAGTGTATCTTCAAGCATATCCATCTAAATTTCCATAATAGACTCAGAGTCCTAATCGTTGAGACCATACTTACTTTTGAGTATAGTCTACACACCCAAAACCTATTTCATTAGTCATAAATATCAACTATAGTGTGAATGCCTTTTGTGGAGAATTTGAGAACCTTAACCTTAGGGGTTATTGCCAAAGTGTTTTGTGGTGGTTAATGACAGGAGACCACCATAGAGAGTGTGTGTTAATGGATAACCTATTATGAACTTGTCCATTTTCCAAACAAGTTAGGATTTGATTGTTTCCCAAGCTTTCTATATGCTCTTTGCCACAAAAGTGCATGTAATATTAATGGCCACATGATCAATAAACAAGGTGTGAAGTCCCAACCCTTTCTAAGTCGTCATTCTATGCAAACTACGAGAAGAACTACAATGTTAAAGAAGGATTTTCCATGTTTCCTTACATTCAATGGCCCAAGGGGCCCATTTAGTAGAAAGTGAAATCCCTTGCTTTTGGATATCAATTAAATGTGTACCTCCAACATATTTATGTGAAAGCCTTTCTTCTCTTCAAAGTTATCCCATAAGTAGTCCTTGTGAAACTTTTCAAATTTCTTGTAGGCAACGTTAGAAGGGGCATGACAAAAGGAATACTACACATGAGTAGTTGCTTAAAATTTGAGCAAATATGGAATTTTTCTACAAGATATAGGGGTTTTGTTATCCATATGAGATTTTTTTCTCAACCCATCAAGCAATATAGTTCCATTACTCCACGTGAGAAGCTTGAAAGGAAAACAATATTCCCAAAATCTTAAACATCTCTACCTAAGAGATCTACTTCTAATTGTAGGCATCAAATGAGTTGGGCATGGGATCAATAGAAGGTCTATAATCATTAGTCTTACCCCTTTCGATGTTGGATCTTGAGGCGAAGCAAAAAATCTACACATAATCCAAATCATTCTTGATTACCTTTCCTCCTCCCGAACGACTATAAATGACCATAAAAAAAGTGGCCATTTATCAACTTGTTCGCATGTAAAATGTTTACGCATTTTACTTGGCAACCCTTTTAAAAGTTTTGCCCCTTTTTAGTCAAACTGGTCAAAATTGCCAAATTGCCTATTTTCAAGAGTCAACTTCTGGGAAAGGTTTCGGGAACCCCAAGTGGTGTTGGGAGCTCATATCCCAATCATTGGAAATCTTACAAAGTCTAGTACACAGTGGAATGGATAAGACAGTTTTGGGAGCATAAAAAGATGAAACCTTTTTTAAACTGAAGCATGATGACCTTTCTAGATAAAGAATTTGCATGGAAGGTTTCAGGCACCTCGAGAGGAGTTGGGATCCTAAAAAAAGGTTAAATAGAAGCACATTTAACCACCTTCATAACCCAAATAATAGTTTGGTTCATTTTTGTTGCAAACTCTCCTAACAACTCAACTCACTGGCGCACCTTTCTAGACAAAATGGAGGTATGAGAAAAAAACTCATAAAAAATCATTTTGAGAGTTTCTAAATGTGTTCATGGTATTTTTTGGCCTATTTCCATGCAAAATCATATATTATATAACATGAAATGGTTAATTTTTGCTCTCGTGGCTAAAAAAGCATTCTCATGTTGACATGATGACATAAGCACACTTCATAAGCTAGTGGCGCAATTTTTCACCTTTTTTGTCCCTTATCCCTTGGTGCAAGGGGATAGAAAACTGCACCCCTATTGATTTTTTGTTTGTGTCACTTAAAGTACACCTCTTGTGTCTTAGGAATGTGCACAACTTGAAATCATGACACCCTTGACCCATTATGCACCTTTTGAAGCTTGTTTGTCCCTTGTCCCTTTGTCCCAACATCAAACGGGATAAAGGGGACACAAAAATGTGCCCAATCTCATGGAGTTAACCCTAGTCACATGCAAAACCTCATTTTAGCTCCTAGGAGCTTGTTTCCAGCCCCTCCATCTCCCTCACATGCTCTCACATGGTGGCATTTGTCACAATCTGATGCAAAGTGCAACTTAGTGTCCATATTGTCCCCTCACCTCAATTGTCCCCTATTTTCATGGGTGCAACTCACCCTCTAACCCTCACCTGAACTGGGTTAAGCATGGGTCGTTAATAACGAGTTAAAATGCAAAGTGAAACTTAGTGTTCCCATTGTCCCCTATTTTCATGGGTGTAACTCACCCTCTAACCTCCACCTAACATGGGTTAAGCATGTGCAGTTAATTGTGAGTTAAAATGCTAAAAGAGTGAAATGGTTAAAACACTCAAACATTTAGCCATTTTAAACATTTGAATGTGATATTTTCCCTCCCAAATTCCATTTTCATGTTATGCTGCTGCAATTTTCCAGAAACCCCCATGCCCAAAAACAAAGTTTTTCTCATAACTCAAAAACCTCGCATCGAAATCCTATAAAATTTGGACATCCCCTTACAAAAATGCCCTTCTTTGGATTCCACTCTTTCCTCCATTGATGTTCTGGATGTTTTGTAATGGCTAGAAGAAAAATACAACCATAAAACTTGCCTTTTAAGATCTACAAAAATCTAGCAATTGAAAACCTATGAAATTTGGAGCAAAGCATCCCAAAGAAAAAACTAAACTTTTGAGACCACTTTCATCTCATTCCGACACCCAGAAGATCACTTTCTAAAAAAAGTAAGCATTACCAGGTCTTCACATACCAAAAATAATAAGTTCCGAAAACCAGTCACCATCACTTCTCCCATATAAAAAACACTCAAAAGTACCAATTTGAGAAACTTACTAAAAATAGACATCTGGGGTAGGACCTGCTAAAAATAATAAGTGTCATGATTTTGGTCAAATTTCTCATACCCATCCATCTCTTGTCCATCTCACTAGCTTTCGTCACCATGAAGCTCAAATACTCGGGTTTAGAGCCAATTTCTACATTAAACACTGAGTATCCTAATGTGGGTGATAGTGACGTGAAAAACATGGATTTGAAAGACCTAAAAATAAGGATGCTAAGAGAACCCCACGAAGTTGTTGAGGATAAGATATTCTCAAGTGGGCTATTTAGAGCTAGTGGACATCCATTATTAGTTCAAAGCACAAAGCTTGTCCTAACTTGTTGTTGAGCAGACGGAGTATGACACTAAGGAGAGGGCACACAAAAAATTTCACGCACAGGAACAAGGCACATTTGAAGGTGCAAGTGGATAGGGAAGGAAACGCACGCCAAGACAAGATGATTTGGGACTTAGCCGTTTTCATGGTTACGGGCTATTTTTGGAACATAACATGCGGGGCACACATTGGGACGGAGACTTGCGCGACACGCAAAATGCTATTTTGGGAATGAGCATCTAATAAGGGTCATACATGAGTTTTAGATAATAATAGTATTACTTCTTTCAGTTAACTATAATATGTCTATTATTAGCGCACTTGCATGTGTGCATGTTAATGTAAAGGCACATGGATATTATCAGCATGCACCCCATTTTGGGAAAGTGCGTAGGTGATGAAGGGAAAGACCCTACTGCTATAAATATGTAGTGAAATGTGTAGGTTAGTGTGTGTGGATTATTGTAAAGTTATGCCGCTGGATTTGATGCGCGCATGACTTATGGTGATACTATTTATTGTAAGAAGCTTATGTGTTTATTGTGTTTAATATAATGGAGTATATTGGTTGGATAATGGTGTTAAACATGATTGTAATTGGTTCTTGTATGGTTGATTTCATTATGATTATTGTTTAATTCATGATTCTTAAATATCTAGATCTGGAATATGCTCTGTGGAATGTTTATGGTTAGTTATGGTTCTGAATGTATGCTTTATCTTCATTACACTAACATCCTGCACAAGCAACTCTAAAGAATGGCCTGGTACCTTTGCGCACTTCGGGTGAGCGCTCAGCTCAGGCTGGGTGATGTGCCAACGCGCCTGGGTTATTCGTGATAGATTCTAGGCTGCATCATTGGTTCCATTGTCGAGACCTCTTTTTCAATTGTTTTCAGGATGGTTCACGATGAAGACATATCAGTTGACCCTAGCAAGTGTTGAAGAGTGGATAAAAGATCTGGAAGAAGAGTACGCACGGAGGTTCAACAATGAATCTAAGTTTGACGCACATGCATGGGTGGAACAAAATTTGTATGATTGTCTGTATGAGAGCTTCTTTGCTATCTTTCCGATAGAGATGTATGAGTGGCTGGTTATTTATGCATCTAAAAGTAATTGGAGGTATCACACACTTTTCTGGACCCAGGAAGAATTTTAGGCCCTTTATAATGTTGATATGATTTGGACATGTGCTGTGGATACTTGGTTATGAGGTGTTTTGAACAACTATATTCTGGAGTACTCAATTTCCACTTATTCTTGCCCAGAGGTAGCTGAATTCCAGTTTTTACGTTATCTCAGGGGAACTTACTTGCAAGGCATTCCACTGGCGATCAAGATCTTGATGGTGACCCTAAACTTGGAAGACAAACTAATGGCTAACTAAAACCCACCACACGTGGGGGGGGCAAGAGCAGGTTTGGTGAAAGATGGTGGACCTAGCCACAGAAAGGCAGAGAGAAGAAAAGTGGCTTAAGTATAATGAGGCACGTGAGAGGGAGGTAGAGAAGCAATGTGATATTGCAGAGCGGATGTCGTTGAGGAGAGTTATGGCTCATGAAGGATTTGGAGTTCACACGGAAGGTGTGGAGCCAAAGCATCTGGAACTCCCTCATCTGGGCAAGCATGATAGGGAACCCTCATCAGCCTCACATGGGAGCGTGTTAGCAGAGACGACTTGGGCCACGGGCACGCATCTGAATCTACCTGGTAACCTAGCCCTTGTGCTTGATTTTCCAGTGTCTAGTACATCCAATAGTCAACAAGCTAATTTGGGCAGTAGGGAAGAACGAGTAAGTCACACAACAAGTACATCCATGGCAGGGAAAATGTCTTCATTGTTTTTTGGAGATAAATTTTCAGGTGCATCATCAACAAAAAATTCGAGCGTGCAAAATTTTGAACTCACTTCTGGGAGTAGTACCACCACGCAGACTTTAGCAGTTCAGTTCATTACTACTGTTTGGACACAGGGAAGTACCTCTTCTGGTCCACTTCTAGCTACAGGTGGAGGATCAGGGGGTATAGGTGGCTCTATCTTTGGTGGATCTGGTGGTTTTGGAGACATAGGTAACACAGGAGGTTATGAATCAGGTGGGCAGGGTCCGCACCAACCCCAGAATATTTACATGGAGATGTCTCTCCGTATTCCAGAGTATAGGGGCATAGAAGATGCTACTGATCACATGCACATGTGTGAGATACTATGACACACAAAAGGAGTTACGAATTCTGAGCATAAGGCAAGTCAGTTTGTAACTACATTGCAGGGGCGCGCACACAGTTGGTACATGAAGTTTGACCCTGATCAGACTTGTGTAGATTATGCAGCATTAACGGATTCTTTCCTTAAGGAGTTTCATATTCTTGAGTTTGAGCAGAAGAGTATAAGCGCACTCAAGGATATTAAGTAGGGAACTATTGAGAGTGTCCAGGAGTATGATTCCCATTTCAAAACACTTTTGTCCAAGCTTTCATATGATATTCATGCAAGCCAACATGCACAATGGTTCGTTGGAGGCCTGATCACACCTTTTAGAAGGGCGTTGTCATATAAGACTTATACACACCCATGCGAAGCACTTGAATAGATTTACACGCTGAGGAAGTTGGAAGTATAGACACTGGAGTCAGCCCATTATTGGAAGCACAAATTGTAGCCATGACAAAGCAGTTGAAGAAACTATCAGCAAATTCAACACATGAGATGTGTTCTAGGATTTGGTGTATGAATTGTGAAGTAGAAGGGCACACCAAAGATACTTGTCCTCGCAGATTAGTACATTCATTACTATTGGATTGTGAGATATGTCATTTGGACCATGATGTAAGTTGCTACCCATTATTCCAACGCGTGATAAGGAAGAATGTATCATGTTATTGTAAAAAATTTCGGACCACGAATCATGATACAAAAGACTGCAGGCTGATTGGTCATATCCATGATGCTATAGATAGTAGTGTGCGACAAACAGGAGTATCCAATAACTCTAAGGGTAAAAGTGAGCACCATGATCGTGATCACACTCAAGCACATTATGATCATAAAGAAGGGTGCTTTGAAGGAGGTTGTGGCAGAGGTCGAGGATACAGTGGTGGATTCGGGGGCTGAGGCCGTGGTGGTGGACAAGGCGAGTTCGCTCACGGAATGTGCTTTATATGCAGATCTCCTGACCACTATAGGCACAAATGTCCTTAGAATATTACTTATTCCTTTTTTGGGAAGAATAACAACTATGAGGAATGTCCATACTTATATGAGCATCATAGCAAGCATCATAAACATGATAACAAAGGCGCAGGGACGGTTTGAATACAACGCATCATGGAGAATCAGTGGATGTCAAAGCTGACACCAGAGCTTGAGGTATTACCTATGAAGATTACTACACACGCTGAAGTTGTGCGCGCTAGAGATGCATTATAGCAGAAGCCTACCATTACTAAGGAGGAAGTTTTACGTGCAAGGTATCCAGATCCTACGCACCAGAAGGAGGTTTATTAGGAGACCATGGAGTTAATTAGAAATCTTCAGGGTGAAATACAATGTTTAAAGGAGAAATCACAAAATATGGAAAAAAATAAGGCAGCAGAGACAATCCAGTCGGATATTGATGACTTAAATGAGGTATGCAAAATTTTGCACAAGGAGAATATCATTCCATTACTAGGGAATTGGCTAAAAGGAAACACTTCACACACAGGTATTGAGAATGGATGACAGATCTTGCATGTTAATCTTCCCCCCATAGCTTGGATTATGACAAGGAGATCACTCTGAATGTTGTTGTGGATGGGTGGCTCTTGAGTAATATATTGATTGATACATGCACGGAAGTTAATGTACTTACTTTAGATGCATGGGTACATATGGGAAGACCTCTATTATAGCCATCCTCTAATGTATTGTTCATGGTCAATCGAACTAAGGTCACTCCCATAATATTTTTAAAGGGTGCATCCATTACTATACAAGGGGAAAAATTCACCGGGGACTTTGAGGTCTTAGCACTTGAAGTTTCGGACAACTTCCCAACTCTACTTGGGCGCCCTTGGTGTTATGCAAATAATGTTGATTTACAGTTCAACAAGGGGTATATAAGCTTTGAGAATAAGGAATAAAGAGTTATTATCCCTTTAACGGATGGGAAATATGCGCCTTATGTTGAGCCTTTGAGTGAGGAAGATCTGAACAAGATTTATGTATGCGCCATTCGGGACCCGGAATTACTCGAGCCATCAAAGGAAGAAATCCTCCAGTGGGAAGATGCACAATCTATCAGTGATACTACAAGTATTGCTTGTGACAATTGGGCACATGGTACCTATGATATGGTTGGGTGTGAAGTAAGAAGCGCATTTTCACGGAGAAGAAAACCTTGATGTATTCAGAGGATAGGTAACAACCATGTACCTCAATATATTGAAGAAGGAGATCCTACGGTATTCTTGCACGCTATGGAGGAACAGTGGGTAGACCAAGTGGAAAGAAGGAATATGTTAGTCTATACCTGGCATGGGAAAATAGTGCGCTGGTGGATGGTTCACATGGATAATATTATGGAATGGAATGAAGTCAGAGTTTCTCTAACCACTCGGTTCTTCAGGAGCAATGCGCCTACTACAATCTGCACGTATCATGGTAATCAACCTGTTCAACACCACGTTCAGTAGTGTGAGCGACTCTGGAAAAAAGGACTAGAGGCTTTACCACCTTCACGTTGGGTGCACAAAATTTATTCCACTTTACAAGGATGTACACGATCCTAGTATGTTTATGCAGAGTTGGATAGGGAGGCTGGAAATTGGCAGGACTTGATTGCAGGAATGACTCAGACTTTTGACTACTTCTATACTAAACCTCTGGTGGAAGAGGCATTAAGTATTATAAAGCGCTTAACTATGAAAGACAGTGCAAAGGTGGAAGAACTCATTCAAGAGTTATTTGGTGAGGTAGACTCAGGAGCGTGTTTTGATGAAGTAGAAGAAACAAATGACATACTACTTAAGCGTGCTTGTTGTGAGGAAAAAAAGGGAAGATGGTCTACATAGTGGATGATGAAGAAGTAGAAAATTTGGATATAGATCATTCAACATGTACATGCGAAGTGTTAGACAATGCGGATAACAATGCGTGCACCTATCATGAACCTATGAAGACTAAGAAAGTGAAAATTGGCACGGATACTGAACCTAAGGAGGTAATAATTAGGGATTATTGGACTGATTCTAAAGTAGCAAAGATAATTGAGTTACTACAGGATTTTCAAGACTTATTCCCTAGGGGCTACCATGAATTAAAAGGAATGCATGAATCATTAGGAGAGATGAAGATTAAGCTAAAGGAAGGAGAGCGCCCAGTCAGGAAGATACCTTACAAGATGAACCTGAACTTGCTCGTAAAAGTCAAGGAAGAAATTGATAAAATTCTAAACTCTAGCATCATTAAGCCCCTATACGAATCAGAGTGGGTTAGTCCAATGGTAATCAGTATAAATAAATATGGTCGGATTAGGATTTGTGTGGAATACAGGGAGCTAAATGCTACATGTGTGATTGATCCTTTTCCTATGCCATTCACCGAGGAAATATTAGAAGGCGTTGCAAGGTGCAAAGTTTATTCTTTTATAGGTGGATTCTCTGGGTATCATCAAGTTAGGATTGCACAAGAGGGTCAAGAGAAAACTACTTTCACCACTGAATGGGGAAGTTTTACATATACGGTGATGCCCTTTGGTTTGAAGAATGTGTCTGCTGTATTTTTCGTGCATATTTGTTCAAGCATTCCGGGATTTTATTCACAAATTCTTGTAGGTTTATTTGGATGATTGAATGGTGTATGGGCTTGTTAAGGATCATTGTGACAACTTGCGCTTAATGTTTGAGAGATGCAAGTAAGTTAAACATCTCTTTAAACATCAATAAGTGTGTGTTTGTTACACCTTTTGGGACTCTATTAGGGCACATCATCTGTAAGGAAGGTTTTTTAGTAGATCCGGCTAAGGTTGCAGTTATTATAGGCTTGGAGGAGCCAACCAGTCAGAGTGAGGTGCACAAAATCTTGGGCCACACAGGGTATTATAGAAAATTTATCAAAGGGTATATAAAGATTTCCACGCCCCTAGAAGAGTTACCAAAGGGAAAAGGGACATTCTATTGGGGAGAACCGCAACAACGCATATTTGAGGCATTAAAGGAGAGACTTACTACAACACCTATTATGTGTTGTCCCTCATGGAACCAACTGTTTAATGTACATGTGGATGCCTCTAGCACGACCATTGCGTGGTGTTAGCTTAGCCTGGAGAAGGAATTATAGATCATCCTATCTGTTTTGCTAGAAGAAAGTTCACTCCTGCATAGCAGAATTATACAACTACTGAGAGCGAAGCCTTGTCAATGACCTACACACTGCATAAATTCAGACAATACTTGCTAGCAACACCATTTGTATTTTCGATCACATGACATTGAAATACTTGGTAAACAATCCCGTTTTACAAGGGCACATATGTTGATGGGTGCTCCTATTCCAAGAATTTGATTTCACAGTTGTGGTAAAACTAGGTAAGAGTAATTTTGGCCCAGACCATTTATCGAGAATTCAGTCAGGGGAGGACACACAGACAATTGAAGATACAATGCCAGATGCACAGTTGTACATGTTACAACACGCACCTTTAGAATTGGAGGATATTGTTGTATTTTTACGTACATGTATGACTTATGAAGGAATGAAATCCTTAGAAAAGAAACAACTTGCAATTCACGTGACACCTTTTATGTTTATTAGTGGTGACCTATACAAGTTAGGCCGAGTTGAAGTATTGCACCAATGTGTACTAGAGCACAAGCACACAAATATCATAGAAGAGGCTCATGGTGTTATTGTAGGTGGGCACTATGTAGGTGATACCACTGCGCACAAGATTCTACTCGTTGGATTATGGTGGGAGACCCTATACCAAGATTGTAAAGCATATTGTAAGACATGTGATCACTATCAACACCTTGGTAAACTTGGGCAAAGAGATGAAATGCCTTTAAGACCTATTCCTAGTGTAGAGTCATTTGAGAAATGGGATATAGACTTTGTGGGTCCTATTTCACCAACCATGCGTAGAACGGGATCGTGATACATAATCACTTGCACATATTATCTGACAAGGTGGGCAGAAGCAACACCTACCAAGGATTGTAAAACAACTACAACAACTAAGTTCTTATAGGAAAATATTCTTACTAGGTATGGATGCTCGTTGAGCTCGACAAGTGATAGGGGAACACACTTTTTGAACGAGACAATCAGGATCTTACCAAATGAATTTATGATTGCACACCATAAGACTACACCCTATCATTCTCAGGAAAATGGGATTGTTGAGGCCTTCAACAAGATTTTGAGCTAGACATTAACAAAAATTCGTGATGTTGGAAGGAAAGATTGGGATGATAAAGTTTATGTCATGGTTTAGGTGATGAGACCAAAATATGTCTCATTATATTACCAAATAACATTCTTATTCTCTCTCTCAAAATAAAGCTTTCAAGTGAATTTAGATGTAGTTTTAATAACGGATATCATATTTAAGGTAGAATATAGGATTTATCTTATCATCTCTTTACAAATCTATTTGCAATCTAATTGTTGTTATTTCTTGATATTTCTTCTAAAGTTGGAATGCAATAGTGTGTAGAAAACAGGTCATAAACAACTATACTCCAAGTTTGTAGATTGCAGCTATGGAAATTCTTCGCGCAACTACGGAAATGCCCAGCTACGGAAATTCTTCACATAGCTACGGAAATGCCCAGCTACGGAAATTCTTCACGCAGCTACAGAAACGCCCAGCTAGTGAAAGTATTTTGGTTTGTTCCAAAATAATGTAAAGTAGAAAAAAACTATTCAGCATACTCTTTGCTTCCACGTCATCAACCAAGAATATAGATCCAAACATGTGGCAATCCAAAGTCATGAATGCATGTGGCATTCCAAGAATAATTCAAAGTCATGGACTTAGCACTCCTTTTTCTCTTCATGTTTCAAGGATGAGAAAATGGTGTAATAGTATTAGGAATGTTGAATAAGTACTCTCCCACTTTGTGTTCCTAGATTAAAGGGATGAGTTCTAGAAATATTCTCCATGATAAGTGGGTTGTTGTAGTCAAGTTTGTTTAGTATTTATTGCTTTGAATAAATCTGCCCAAGAATATGTAGTTAATTCTTGGAGTGTGGACCAAGTAAACTAGGAGTAATGTCTATAAATACCTCTTCCAAATATTTGGAAAAGGGGGGCATATTTTGTAAATTAGTTTTGAATCAATACAAGTGCAATTTTAAAAGTTAATTGTAGTTTCTCCAAATCCAAAGGGAAGAGAATGGCCAAAAGCCGCTCTTCCCCAAGGAGGAGGATTTTTGTGTTATTTCTTAGCATAGATTATTTACTACAAATTTATTTCAGTAGTTTAGTTGTGTGTTTATTTTTCATGCATGTTTAATTTCTGTATGTTTTCTTAAGAAGAAGTATTGTTGAATAAGATTTTCCTTTCTCCTTCTGCATACAGCTTTAGACACTGCCTTGGTTATAATGACACCAACTTATCTATGAGTTGGTTAAATGACTGGTAATACAACGACCCGTCATTTTTGGCGCCATTGCCGGGGACCATGGTGTTATTAGGAGACTCAAATTTTTCTAAAAGAGTATTCTAGTGACAGTAGAATATCTCTTAACAAGATTTGTGACAGGAGATTCTTATTCAATAGATTCTTTAGAATTTCTTTTATGCAACTAGATTAGAATTTGCTTTCAAGTTTTTCATTTTCTGCAATTTCTTTTCTTGTAATTTCATTTCTAGCAATTTCTTTTCCTGCAAATTTCATTTCCTACAATTTTTTTTTTTGCAAATAGATTAAATTTTTCTACAATTAGATTTAGAAACTTGACGGAGATTGCCAAAAGAAACCCCCTCCCCAATAACATGGAAACACCATTTTATATTAGTCCATCAGACATGTGTTTATACAATTGTTTATTCTGTTAAGAAATATTTCTATTATATTCATATTGAGAATTTCAATATGATATTATAGATTGTTGATAAAACTGACTACCTTAATAAACATATGGATGAAAAATTCATAATAGAAATATGTATTATCATCAAATAAAACCTGTACCTAGTTCTATTTCCTATATACACAACAATTACAATGGCTAGTTACCCATGTATTTTGGTGTGATAGAATGGATACAATAGGAATTTGATGATAAGTTTTCTTAATCTTTATAAAAATTGTAACATAATATATTTCTGTAAGGTCTAAATTGATTTGGGTTTCCTATTCTGAAATATTTCTTGTTTGCATGTATTAGATTCAATACTAGTTCATGCATGCAAGAAATGTAAAAAAAAAAAAAAAAAAACTAACTTTGTGTAGGTTAGTCGAGACAAAGATTTCTGTGGAATATTTGTGTAAACAGATTGAGAGTTGAAGGAAAAGTTCTGTCACGGAAGAAGGAAACATCATGTTGAAGGAAAAAAACATCCATCTCTGCAACTCAAATTCCTGCAATCAAAAATGAATCTACAACAATAATGAAAGTTATTAGAACATGGTAGACAAATGCAAAAAGATATGCATTATTCTCTCATATAACAACTCATTTGGTTGAAAAGTTCAAGCATGCAACAAGAGAATTATATTTTTAACTCTTACATTTAATGAAGTGAGACATTCCTTTTTGCATGCAATGACTCGTGCGGTTGTTAGAAAAATTCAAATAACATGCATTCCTATTTTATCTCTTTTATTTAATGAATTAGTCAAATTTTGTTAAGATATTCCTTGCATGTCGACTTAATTGATTTAGAAATAAATTTTGCATACAAAGAGGAAATAAATTTGTATGCAATGAATGTTACAGATTGCATATCTTTTAATCAATTAAGTCTCATGCAAAGAGTGCTCCTAAATTGACTCTATTTATTTAATAAGAGAGACTTGTTCTAAATTATTTTCAATAATTATTGGAGATTTGAATTTGAAGGAGCTAATTATTGCAAGCATATATTTTTTAGATGACATAATTACTGTAGGAAATTACAAAATCAACATACATGGCACATTAAAGAGGAGGTCAAAGGAAAAAGAATCATCTGATACAAAAATCGTGCATGAAAAATAGCCTCATTTTCTGATGCAAACTGCTCGCGGATCATAAAGAAATAGATCAAACAATTTTTGGGTTTTGTTCTACATGAAATGATCTTTCCAGATCATTTTAAATCACCCATTTTTATTTAGAAATGACCAAGATATCACAGTTTGAATGCACGCTACTCAAAAGAAATAACATGTTGCAGACTATTTTGATAACAGTGTTTTCTGATCCAAACTGCTCGCAATTCGTAAAGAAATCGTTCAAACAATTTTTGGGTCTTGTTCTACACGATCTAATATTTCCATATCATTTTTTAATTTCTCATTTTCGTTGAGAAACGACCAAGATATCACATTTTGAATGCATGCTGCTAAAAAAAAAACATGCTGAAGATTATTTTTTAAAAAATATATATCTTATGATGCATGCAAGTATTCTGCTAGTACTCCTCATTTTCAGTACTTGATTCATTCTATGCCACCCTCTTTGTCTCAATTTTTGTTAAAAATTCATTTTCCCAACTTTTGAAACCACCAAAAATTCCTCCGATATGCAGTAGTCAATGTTAATCCTCTAAAAAAAACAATGGGGAAAGTTGAAAACCAGCAAATGCCTGCTTTTCCCGAACCAAAAAAATAATTTTTTTTACACTTCAAAGTCTTTCTTGGATTCATATGATTTCTTCTCTTATACTGACTTGGTTGATGAAATCATTTTCTTCTGAAAAGTTCTATGTTGCAGTGACCTTGACTTCATATCTATTTGTTTTTTCAGTTGCAGATGGAAATCACGGTTATACAACATGATGAAAGCAAGGATAAATACTGAGTATGGTATGGTAACTTCTATTTTTCTATTCTTGAATATTTTTATTTGTTGTTTTAATTAAAAATAGATTCACTTCTCGAAAGCATAAAAAAAAAGAGAAAATTTTCAAGATCTCCATGTGTTGATTAAGTCAAGTAACAAAGAAAATGATGCAGATGAAGTTTTTTCAGTTTATAGCAATTGAGATCTATAAGCTGATGAATTAAAAAATAAACAGTTTGCATGAGGGCATGCACAAAGCTAAGTGTGGGGGAGACTCACTCACTTCCAAATATTTTGAAGAATGCATGAGGAAACAAAGAGTTAAGTGTGGGAAAAATATCTCTACATTATCTATGGAAAACCTTATGAGAGCATGAATAAAAAAGAAGTAAAAATTTTACTTCTAAAATCTCAGTTTGCTACTATCATGAAAAAAGGAGAAGACAATTTGAAAGATGTAGAAGTATTGACAAAATCAGATTCTACATGAAGATCAGTGGCTTGCATGAGGGCATGCGAGAAGTTAAGTGTGGGGCAAATGATGAGACCAAAATATGTCTCATTATATCACCAAATAGCATTCTTATTCTCTCTCTCAAAATAAAGCTTTCAAGTGAATTTAGATGTAGTTTTAATAACGGATATCATATTTAAGGTAGAATATAGGATTTATCTTATCATCTCTTTAGAAATCTATTTGCAATCTAATTGTTGTTATTTCTTGATATTTCTTTTAAAGTTGGAATGCAAGTGTGTAGAAAATAGGTCATAAACAACTGTACTCCAAGTTCGTAGATTGCAGCTACGGAAATTATTCACAGCTACGGAATGCCCAGCTACAAAAATTCTTCACACAGGGGTTGTTGTAGTCAAGTTTGTTTAATATTTATTGCTTTGAATAAATCCGCCCAAGAATAGGTGATTAGTTCTTAGAGTGTGGACCAAGTAAACTATGAGTAATGTCTATAAATACCTCTTCCATATATTTGGAAAAGGGGGGCATATTTTGTAAATCAGTTTTGGATCAATACAAGTGCAGTTTTAAAAGTTAATTGTAGTTTCTCCAAATCCAAAGGGAAGAGAATGGCCAAAAGCTGCTCTTCCCCAAGGAGGATGATTTTTGTGTTATTTCTTAACATAGTTTATTTACTACAGATTTATTTTAGTAGTTTAGTTGTTGTGTGTTTCTTTTTCATGCATGTTTAATTTTTTTTATGTTTTCTTAGGAAGAAGTATTGTTGAATAAGATTTTCCTTTCTCCTTCTGCATACAGCTTTAGACACTGCCTTAGTTATAATGACACCAACTTATCTATGAGTTGGTTAAATGACTGGTAATACAACGACCCGTCATTAGGCGTATAGAACAACATACAAGAGGTTGAATAAGGCCACGCCATTTCAATTGATGTTTGGCACAGAAACAGTCCTTCCTATGGAATTCATGTTACCTTCTTTGTGTATTACGTGCGCTAGAGGTCTAGCTGATGAGAAAACATTATAAGAAAGAATTGACAGGTTGATGTAGTTGGATGAGAGGCACACCATAGCACATTGGAGTTAGAAGCAGGAAAAGGCCAGATAGAAGGCATGACATGACCGACACATCACAGACAAGAAGCTGAAGGTTTGGCAGATGGTATTACTTTATGATTCTAAGTTTCTGAGCCATCTAAGAAAACTCAAGGTGCATTGGTTGGGACCGTATGTTATCACTCATATACTTGAATCAGACACTTGCCAGTTAGAGGTGCTTGATGGAATGCGGTTACCTGGTTTCTTCAACGAGAGTAGACTGAAGCCCTACTATAAATAAGTCTTCTTGGTGTTTGTAATAAGGCAATATTGAAATTTAGTATAGATTTCCCTTTCTGTATTTCTTTTAATGTATTTCCTTCTTCGTCACTATGCTTTGTCAATTTAGTTTGGTGTTTTTTGTAATAAGCGCGTTTGCGCGTTGAAAGCTAATTACAATTTGCAATATTCTTTTATGTGCAAAGGACTGCACATACCATTGGTGTGGGGTGGTTGTTATTTGTTATTCACAACTAGGTACACATGAGAACAAACTATTACAAGTGCTATTTAAGTATGGAAACGAGTTGTTTGAAAGGTGATTACTTCTAAAGAAGACCATAGATGGAAATGAATGAAGGGAAAATATAACGTGAGGTAAGCAATGACCATAGAATCTACTATGATAGGGCGCAGTGGCGAGGTATTCGGTGCATGGAAGCATGCCGAAGAAAAGTCTATAGCAAAAGGGTAAGAAGGCACGCCGGAAGGTTATAGCTGGGACATGAAATTATACCTCACGGAAATTTTAAAATGGTCAATTAATCACAGGATTGTTGGTTGGTGAAGGAGAAATAAATGCACTAACTTTTTGAAAAAATATATAAGGACGTGATGCAGGTTCATTTTTACCTTTGTGATCACAAGTATTCGAGCGAGCTAAGTGCAACCGAGCCAAGCAAACCGTATTTAGGTGCAGAGAGTTGTGAAACCAGACGTGGAGAGAATAGTTGTGCGTGGAAAAGGCTTGCATCCCCATTGTTAAAGGGTTTGAGTGGAGCATAAGTGTTGAGAAGGAGCTAGGGCACACGGTTTCAAGCTAGGGCATGCAGATTCGAGCTAGGGTTTGAGTTTACTCATTACAGATGACAAAAGGTGGAATTTTTACGATGACATCGAAGAAAGCACCTATAACATGCACGAAAGGAAAGAAGAAGGTAGAAGTTGAAGTTGAAATTGCTCCTAAGAGTAATTTTTCAGAGATGCAATACCCGGAAGGAGTAATAGTCAGACAAGAGTGGGATTCCCACATCCACAGATGCAAAATAAGTGACTACAACCACTGTACCATTGAAAATAAGGGAGATTTGGATGCTTTGCTGAATAAGAAGACCAACAAGTGCACGATGGAGGATATGCTAGTGTACAATGATGTTGGGCAAATGTTTCTTAAGTAGGTAGGAGTTTATCAGTTGTATGAGCTCCTGTATTTGGAAAATATGAACCCTTATACTAATGGCTTATGAGTTGAGTCCATGAGGAATTATTTTACTTCTCTGGACGAAGGGTTACGATCACAACGACCCTGGTTTCGACACTAACATGATTGAAGGGAACATGGATAGACCTTGTTAGTGATCTGAATGATAAAGTAGCAATTATAGAAACAAGAAAGGAGTTGGGGTATACCAAGTGTCCACGCGGAATGGACATAGATAAACTGAAGAATTTTCATGTGGTACAGGTAGCCGTACATTTTCTCACCAAGATGAATGACCAAGAGAGATGGTCGCAGGTAAACACCATGTGGCTTCATATTGCAAAGAAAATGTCTTAGGGAGTAGTATACAAATTAGTAGGCTATATTACAGACACCATTGTTGAGGAAGCACACACAGGAGAAAAGATAAGTTTTGGCACTATCCTACTTTCTCTTGTATTTTTAGAATTTGGAGTACTCGATGGGCCAAAGAACAAGATCTAGGAGTACCCCTTAGAAAAGAAGTCCCTCGCGGAGAAGTTTGAAAAATATCTATGTGAAGGATCAATGAGTGGTCTGTTTAAGTAGAGGGTGGAAATGTTGAATGACCAACTTCACACGGTGTTTGAGGAGTGACGCATTCCCAAGGACATACCTTCGGTAGTAGGCAAGGCAGTAAAGTTCGCAGTGTACCGACCTTTTTGCATTGTGTGGTTTTCCATGAGGGATGGGACATAGAGCCCATGCTGTAAAATGCCCTATGCCTTCACAGTGCGCTACTTCTAGGCCTCAGTTCATAATTTTACTGATGCGTGTCGTATGAACTTTAACACAGACAAGGTAGACTGTGACTACCACACCCTCAGGAAGACATATGTGTATCCAGGCCGAACTGCCTACATTGAGAGGCTCATTTCAAACGTCATAAGTATGAAGCTGGTAAGCTTGGCTATTGGGGATAATAGAGCCACACTCGTATATCTTCAGCTTAAGCCTAGGCTGGAGAGTAACAAGTATGTGGAAAATGAGTTCATGCTCCAAGGACCAGCTAAGGGAAAACATACGATGGAGAACATGCCATCTCCAAATCCTACAACGACTATAGAGGTAGACAAGGAGGAAGAAGAACATGAAGATAGTGGAGGCTTGGATCATAAAGGCTGGAGGTAACCCACAAACAGAGTGGAGATTAAGCGTGCGAATACTCTGCCTCAGGTGCAAGAAGGAGATGAAGACTTGGATGTGGAAGTAGTCCATGAAGAGCACCGCTTTAAGAGGGTATTAAGAAGAACATGGACCCAAGGCACATGAACTCCAAAACCTATAAGAATATCACCACGACTCTCCCCTTAGAAAGAGGCAACTGAGAAGAAGAGGAGAAAGCTAAAACTGAATGATGAGGCAGAGGAGTTTGTAGAGAGTGCGCATAGGACCCCAATGTAGCTAGAAGATGTGGAGGATCCCAGAGATGAGGACATGAAAGATGAAGAGGAAGGGGTGAAGAAGGTAGAAGAAATAGAGCATGAAAAATTTCACACACATGATACTACATAGGACGTCGAAGGGCCACCTCTAAACCTCGGCGCCTAGGTTCCTAAGGGGCCAAGAACAAAAAGAACAAGTGAAGAATATGTTGTGCCAAGTATAGGCTATGCTGAGGACACAAGTAGAATTGATTGCGTCTGGTTTCAGATCACAGTGGACCTGAAGGAGTTATATGGGTGGGAGTTGATGGAACCAAACATGGCCACTATGCATGCAAGGAAACAACTGTCCTGGTCCATGCAGACTCATATGGATGAGCCATATTTTGATGTATGTGAGGAGTCTTGTGTATCAATAAGAGTGAAGAAGGCACCTCAAAGCATGCACATGACTATAAATCCCACTCTCATTTTTGATGAGAAATTCCTTGGTTAAGGTATCTACAAAGGTGGCATGGAGGATTGTCGATAAGGATTCCACTATTAGAGTGCTACTTGAAGATTACAAGGAAAAGAATGCAGAAATAACGCGTCTAAAAGGAGAAAAGGATCTAGAATAGAAAAATAATGAGGCCTTCAGAAGCATGGAAAAATAAATTGGTGACTATGTCCTGAAAGCAAGACCACATCTAGAGTCTAAGGTACCTGAGAAGTTTCCTTCGGCTATACATTATATGCGCACATTAGTTGATTTGGTGCTTGAAGATGGACTGATTCGAATGCCAATGCCAAAGGATCTTGAACATGACGCAGAGAGAGCAAGGGCCTCCATGGTTAGGAATATTTCTTCTTACGAGGCATTACTCCATACTTTACAAGATGAGCTAAAGAAAGCAGATCAAGCTCTGAACATATGTGAAACACCAAAAGCAGTGATCAGGATTAGGACTATGATAGAAGATAATGAAGTTCTGAAGGCAATGAAGGATGAGACTTTAGGGTGCACAAAAAGATTGGATAGTAAAACAAGTGCGTGAAGCCCTTGCAGCAGCCCAAAACCCACATAAGGAGAAACTAGATGAGATTGGAAAACTCATAGCACAAAAGATGGATCTTCTGGAGGGAATGATGTATGATATGGCCAATGTTGTTATAGTACTACAAAATGAAAAGGAAGAGATAATCTAGAACGAGTTAGAAGTCATAGCCACTGACGTTCCAGAGAAGACAAGAACCACACTGGATGACTGGAAAACATTGGAGGCTAATATTAAAACAAAATATTCAGAGTTGATCCTCCTAGTTGAAATGGAGGGTGCTGCAGAATAGAAGTCTATTCTTTGGACAATGATTCTTTACATTCCTTCCATTCTTATTCTTTAATGTTTGGGAGAATCAAGAGAAATCCTATTGCCGGGATGACAATGTACATTAGTGTGGGGTAATGTTGAGAAAACAGAGCATGACACTAAGGAGAGGGCACACAGAAGATTCATGTGTAGGAGCAAGGTGCATTTGAAGGTGTGGAAGGATAGGGAAGGAAACTCGCGCCAGGACAAGATGATTTGGGACTTAACCATTTTCATGGTTATGGGCTATTTTTGGAACATAGTGTGCAGGGCACACATTGGGATGAAGAATTGTGTGACACAAAAAATGCTATTTTGGGAATGAGTGTCTAATAAGCGCCATGCATGAGTTCAAGATAATAATAATATTAATTCTTCTAGTTAACTATAAGATATCTATTATTAACGAACTTGCATGTGTGCACGTTAATGTAAAGGTGCATGGCTATTATCAACATGCGACCTATTTTGGGAAGTGCGTAGGCAGTGAAGGGCAAGACCCTACTCCTATAAATATGTAGTGAATTGTGTAGGTTAGTGTGTGTGGATTATTGTAAAGTTATGATGTTGGATTTGATGCACGCATGACTTATGGTGATACTATTTATTGTAACAAGCTTATGTGTTTATTGTGTTTGATATAATGGAGTATATTGACTAGATAATGGTGTTAAACATGACTATAACTGGTTCTTGTATGGTTAATTTCATTATGATTATTGTTTAATTCATGATTCTTTAAGATATAGATCTAGAATATGCTATGTGGAATGTTTATGGTTCGTTATGGTTCTAGATGTATGCTTTATCTTCATTACACTAACATCCTACACAAGCAACTCTAAAGAGTGGTCTGGTACCTTTGCGCGCTTTGGGTGAGTGCTCAACTCAGGCTGGGTGATGTGCCAATGCACCTGGGTTATTCGTGGTAAATTCTAGGCTACATCACTTGTTCCCATCATTATGACCCAGACTCAAGGACAATTCAAACAGATGATAATTCACTACTGACAGTTCTTACTCCAAAGGGTATCTCTCAACGCTTGCAAGTTCTCACTTGTAACAATATGGTGATCATCACTCATGAATTTTCCTCTCAATAATGGGAAAAAATAGATTCATACTTACAAGATTTGACAATTGAATCATGGCTCAAATAGGGAAGGAAGCCCTCAAAAATTCCTAAAACTTGGTCTCCAAGTGAATTTCATGAGGCATACTCGAATGCCATAGTATTACCAAGCAGGGTGATGGGAGAAGAAACTACGAAATAATTCCAAGACTAGATGGGTCAATTCATCCTAATGGTCACATAAGGAGATAAAATGATTGATTCGGGGCATATTATAAGTAACAACATTCATAGTCAGTTGTTGTCATTTCCTACCTCTAAAAGTTGATAATGACTACTTATCTCGTGTACGCTCTCGCATACACGAGGCCTTTCAGAGGTCTCTCTTCTACACTAAATATGCCACAAAAGTCTCCAACATATGAGAAGTATCCATAACTTACATATCTGGAGAGTAACTCTCACTTATCGATGTTGAATGATGCCTTCACCATGTATATCATAAGGTTACTTGAAAGAAATCCCGAGCAGAATATTTCACCTCAAGTAGTTAGGTTGATTGAAAGATATAAAGTTATTTCATCCATTTTCCCACCTTCCCCTATATCAGAGTTGGAGGATTTTATCTCACACCTCATAGGTTACCAAGGTACCTAAGTGAAAAGATCATCATGATTGAGTTGTATAGGATGTTGTCTCATGTCCACACCAGGTGAGAAAGTGTGAAGAAGAAGGGTGTACCTTTTCCTATCTCCCTAGGAATCTATTCATGTAAAAGTGTAATGGATCTAGCAAACATTGAAGCATCCTTCTCAACCTTTAATCTAGATTCCTATGTATTCCAACCAGACTTTGATAATAGGAAGGACCATGAGACTTTCTATGTACCAGGTTTACATCACATTCCATAGATTGAAGACTATTGGGCCAACTGTGCTAATGCTTTTGTGGTCAGAAGGCGGGACTACATGAGGATGCCTATAGTTCAGATGAGGGATTTCAAGTTTGAATGGTCTATAAAAAGGATGAATGGTGATGGATCTGATCTATTTGATCCTAAGTATCAAACGATTCAATCATCTCCCCTTCCTCCCACTCTGTGGAACATCCGATAATATGGAAATATCAAAGAAATAACCATGATAGTGATTCAAAGATCAAAGATTTGGTTCAAACAAAAGATGGTATCCTGCATTGAATCAAGTGGTTTATTGGATTCATCCAAATAGGTGTCTCTCACTTCTTCCCTCAAGGCTCCAATTAAGGTTACTTAGTCTTCACATTCATAAGGGTCTTCTAAAAGGAAGTTTATGGAGACATAATGCATTGAGGTTATTCCCCTTAAGAGGATGTCTACAAAGATATAATCAAAAGGAAACCTATTGAGCCACTTGAGATGGGAGAAATTGACCCATCTCAATCTCGTAATCATCCTCAAGATCCAGGTGTTTCCTCGGAGGTAGTTGAGTCATCCCATCTTAGTGGAGATTTAGTTTCATATCAAACACTTGAGAGTTATTTCATGCCTGATTTTGTGTCTACGTCAAATGCAAATTCCCATGGGTGCAATATTTACTTGGAGAAGAATCAAGAATGGTGAAAAAAGTACCAACACATAAATTTGAGGCCATCTAAAAGTATATAAAAACCAAATGTACTAAGAAATCTTTAAAAACTTCTCAATAATTCACTGAGGCTTCTGGATCTCAGTATGTAGAAGTTACACGTCCTAAAGTGATCAAACCCATGGGAGAGATCACATCAGTTGATTATGATATGACTAGGATTTCCTTGGGGTAGGCCACACACGAAGGAGATTTGAATTTATTCAAAGAGTGTGTAGTTCAGTTGCTCGTGAGAAATGAAGACAATAAGCATATTTTGGAACAACTTGAAGAGCATGTGAGGACCTTGACTGATTATGTGCATTCATTCTTAGAGCCCAATGTAACACCACTTCCTTAGGTTAAAACTATCACTCTTATCAGTAGCTTCGATCCTCAAGTGATCAAAAGAGTTCAAAGATACACTATACGGGGGAGAGCTAATGATAAATGGGTGGAGAAGATCATCGGAAAATGGAAGGAACTCTTTCTTGAGATCCTTTCTCTATATAATTTTTCCCTTGCCACCATTTCCAAGGTGAAAGTGACAAAGGTTAAGATTGAGAAAGAATGATCCCATTGGGATAATGTTTTCTAATTGATATCTAAGATGAGTGGTCTCAATTTGGACTCCTTAGTGAGAAAGAATGTGTTCACATCTATCGATGATGATTTGTCCCCTTTGTGGTCACACACAATCAATTCCAGGTGTGGAGTTATAAAAGATGTAATTTCAGAGCTTGAGTCTTGTGAGGAGAATGCATCTGTAATCTTGGAAGAAATCATTAAGAGTGTGTAAAATCTTGGATCCTTTCCACTCGGTGAACATTCATCCTTGGAAGGACTCCTAAATTCCTTCCAAGAATTGGTCTAGAAAAAATCAGGAGATCCTTTCTCCTTCAATGAGGATGCATTGGAATTCCTCACAGAGATTAGAGGTTCTATCTCTAATATCATGGGAGATCATAAGGTGTGGTTCACACAATGCAAGTCCCTTGGTGGTATTCTTGAGACTTGGATCAATGCTTCGGGGTATGTGTGCATCCCACAAGCAAAGGAAGTTACACTCGCATTAGTTCGTTTCAACAAATAGGTCAAAGGAAAAGATTTCATCCCTGAAGCATTTCCAAAGAGTCCACCAAAAGCAAGCTCTTTGTCGTCAGAAGCTTCTTCATCTTCGGATTGATCAGTTCTCTCTTCTTCCTTCTCTCTCTACATAATAATTCTTCGTTGGGTTGTACTTTTTGAATTCTTCGTCTTATTCACTTAAGTGACCTTTTAATTTTGCATTGTAAAAGGTATTTTTTATATATAAGAAAAGAACTTATTTTTATTCCTATAGGAATATGAAAGGTCACAAGTGTTAGAAATATGAAAAGTCACTTGGGGGGGAGATGAAGGGACATTTTGTAAGGCTATATATTAGGATGTCTTCTCCATTCCAAATGGTTAGATTTTTTTCTCCTACTACTACAAGCAAGAAGCTTCTTTCTTCTATTTTCTTGTCTATATTCTTCGGCTTCCTACTGAAAAATCCACTAAATAGATCTAGTGCAAGAAGATTGAGCACAGAATAAATTAATGGGATAAATAGATTAACGTAGCACTTAGGAGAAACAGATAAATAGAATTAATCTCTGATGATTCTCAATTTGAGAGAACCATTTAAATAGGTTTAACAAGTAGTTTGATACTCCTAGATACAAGGGATGCCAATCTAAGTAGAGATAACAAACCCTCTAAACTAGAGATACCAATCTAAACTAGTTACGGGAGTTTAAAAAAAATCCTAATAAAATAAAACTAATAACAACTATTAGCCCACATGAGCTTATTAGGTGTAAATGATTATTTACACCAACACTCTCCCATAAGTGAATGCTAGAGAGCAAAGAGAAAGAGAAAGAAGGGTCCCGGCTACTAGGCCTGATAAGGTACCCGATACAATACTAGAAAAGAAGGAAGGAAGGACTATACAAGCTCCCCCCCAAGGACAACTTCCTTCACCCCAAGCTTGTCTCGCAACTCCAAATAGCGAGGGGAAGCCAAGGGTTTAGTGAAGATATCTGTGAGCTGATCGGCCATAGGAACAAACTCCATCTGAACGACCCCATCTTGAATCAACTGTAGAATGAAGTGCATGAGGATCTCTATATGCTTTGTGTGCCGATGCTCAATAGGATTACATGCACTGTGAATAGCACTTTGGTTATCACACCAAAGAATGGAAGGAGACTCCTGTGAAAAACCAAACTCACCAAGAATCTGACGAAGCCAGAGAACCTCCTGCCATGCTGTCACAGCACCTCGATACTCAGCCTCAGTGGATGATAATGCAATGGTATTCTACTTTTTACAAGACCAGGCAACTGGACTAGAACCAAGATGAAAAAAATAGCCATATGTGGATTTGCGAGTATCGCGACATCCACCCCAATCAGAATCTATAAAGCCCTCAATATTGGGAACAATCTAAGGTGTGTAATGAATACCAAAACTCAAAGTCCCCCGAAGATATCTCAAAATTTTCTTGGCTTCTTCCCAATGACTCTCATGAGGCTCATGTGAAAACCGAGAGACAAGATTAATAGCAAAGGTGATATCGGGACAAGTATGAGTAAGATACAAAAGGCTCCCAACCAAATGTCTACACAAAGTGGGATCAACTAGTTTAGACTTACATGTAGCAGTCAATTCAATACTTGACTGGGAAGGTGTGGGAGATGGCTTGCAATCAGCCATATGAAATCTCTAAAGCAGATCTGTAGCATACTTCTTCTGACAAATAGAGATGCCCTTAGCAGACTGGCAAACATGTAGGCCAAGAAAGTAGTCCAACAATCCCATATCCGTCATATCAAATTCTACTTTCAATTTCTATTTAATGTCTTGTGTTAGAGAATTTGAACTACTAGTAATGAGGAGATCATCAACATATAATACCAATAGAAGCAATTCATCATCAGTCTTCAGGACATAAACTATATGATCGGTCTTACAACGATGAAAGCCAATAGACAACAAGAAAGCATCCATTTTCTCATACCAAGCCCGGGGGGCTTGTTTGAGACCATAGAATGTACACAAAAGTCTACAAACCAAAGGAGAGTCATGTACAAACCCCTGAGGTTGCTCCATTAAATCTCCTCATGAAGATCACCATGCAAAAATGCACTCTTCACATCCATCTGATGTACTGACCATCAATGAGAAGCAGCAAGAGAGAGAACAAGGCGAACAGAATCCATCTTTGCGACATGAGCAAAATTTTTAGAGTAATCTACTCCTTCAAATTGATAATACCCCTTGGCGACAATACGTGCCTTGTATTTTTCAACCGTTCCATCAGCTGCATATTTGGTCTTATAGACCCATTTACATCGTACAAGCTTTCTTCCCTTCGGAAGAGGAACCAAATTCCAAGTATTATTCTTCATAAGCGAAGAATATTCATCTTGCATTACTGAATCCCATTCTGGGTTTCCAAATGCCTGTGAAAAAAGAACAGGATCATTAGAAATAGCTTGGATCATAAGAGCCATACCAGAATAGGGCCGATGATTGACAACACCAGATGTCTCAGCTCTAGTACGTCGTAGATCTTGTGAATCACCCACCAAATCACCTGTTGCAGCCAATGTAGATCTTAGCCATTTTAGAGCAGAAGCAACAGGATCAGGATCACGGGGCCTATCAAAATCATCATCAGTGACAGGAGCAGGAGGTAATAATGGAGATGGAAGAACTATTGTATGATCTAAAGGAGCTTCGGTCTCATCAACTCGAACATCTTGCTGAAAGACAACATCTTTGTAGTGGGATCGAAGAGGCGATATGCCTTCACATGCTCACAATGACCAACAAAAATGAGTTCTTTGCTTTTCTTCTCCATGGTTTTCCGAGTGTCATCAGGAACAAAGGCCCAAGCCTTACAACCGAAGACCCAAAATTTTGATACGTCAGGTTTTTCACCCGACAATGCCTCCTCAGGAGTAACCCCTTGCACTACTTTATGTGGCATTCTATTTTGAATATGATTTGCACAGTTGACTGCTTCCGCCCAAAACTGAGGTGCCATCTTCTTGGACTGAACCATGTAATTTTCCATTTCCTTGAGTGTCTGGTTCTTTCGTTAAACAACTCCATTTTGCTAAGGGGTGTGAGGAACACTATACTGGTGCACAATTCCATGATTAGCACAAAAATTAGTAAATGCATTACTCTCATATTCCCCCCCATTATCCGTGCGGATTATTTTAATACAATGTCCAAATTGTTTCTCTACAATAGCTTTAAAAACTTTGAAATGTTCTAGGACATCACTTTTTTATTTTCAACTCCATTTTGCTAAGGGGTGTGAGGAACACTATACTGGTGCACAATTCCATGATTAGCACAAAAAGTAGTAAATGCATTACTCTCATATTCCCCCCCATTATCCGTGCGGATTATTTTAATACAATGTCCAAATTGTTTCTCTACAATAGCTTTAAAAACTTTGAAATGTTCTAGGACATCACTTTTGTATTTTAGAAAGTACACCCAAGTTTTCCTATTAAAATCATCTATGAATGTGAGTACATACTTAGCACCAAAAAATGATCTATGAGGAAAAGACGTTAGATCACTATGTACCAACTCAAGACGAGCCATAGCTCTTTTTGCTTGACCTTTTGGAAAAGGATCCAAGTGTTGCTTACCCAACATACAACCGGGGCAGACACCATCATGTGATTTTACCTTTGAAAGTCCTGTGACCATATTATACGAAGAGAGCTGCTGCAGATATCTGTAATTAAGGTGACCAAACCTCTTATGCCACAGTTTGCTCAAAGAATCAACATGAGCAATAAGTGAAGATCCTGCAGAGTTATCAAAGCTCTCAAATACATACAAACGTGAACATGTGTCCACAGTTCTTGTAGCTACAATAGCATCATGATCATGAAGTTCCCTGATGACAACCTTATTTGGTGAGAATTCAACAGTTCTACCATCACCAGAGTTACAGATTTGATATATGGAAAGAAAATTTTTAGACATATGGGGAACATAAAGAACATTATTTAGATGCACATTTGGCATTTTTACAGTCCCAGAACCCAATACATCTACAGAAGTAGAATTTCCCACCGAAATTTGTGATGTGCTGCAAGCAGAAACAGAAGTCAACAAATCCCTACAATGTGTAATATGATGAGAAGCCCTTGAGTCAAGAATCCACCTATCTTGCAAAGGAGAAGAAGCTCTAGCAAAAAGAGCCTTACCCTTGTCAGCATTGGAAGCAGATGAAGGTGATGGAACAGTGATCTTGTGTTGTTTTAAAGTCTTTTCTAATGCTTCCAACTTCAAAAAACATTTGGATTTAGGATGATTTTTCCCCCCACAAAAGGAACAAGGATCAAACACCCTCTTCTGAAATGGTCTCTTATTTTTACCATTACTCTGTGGTTTAGAAGTGTCAACAGAAGGATTAGAAACCATATTGTGAGAGGGTATAGGCTTATCATAGCTTTGTTTGGGTTTGTTTTTCCAATTTTTCTTAGGAGAATTGGCCACAAGAGCATGATTCAATGTAGGCATAACATCTAGAGAGATTAATTTTGCTTGTTCTCGTGAGAGACGTTCACAAAACTGTTCAAATGAAGGCATTTTAAACTGAGTGTCTAGTGCATCCATAGTAGAAAAGAAGGTTGACGTAAATACAAAAAATGGACCCTTTAGTTTAGTTAGGATCGTGTATATGCATTCGTCATCCTTTTTAGTTCTACCACCTGCTTTCAACTAACTGCGAATCTATTTAAATTTTGACAGAAATTCTTCTGTGGAAGGAAAATATGAAGGTGATAAAGAGTTTAATTCATGATCCAGTTGAATTAATTTGAACTCGTTTATCTTGCCAAACAAAGATTCAAATTTTTCCCATACCTCTTTCGGAGCTATGGCTGCGGAAATATGAAACTGGAGGTTATCCGCTACATTCAACACGATCAATCCGAGAGCTTCATCTTGCTTGCATGCATACAGGTATTTGTGCTTCTTTGTGGTGAAAGTGGGAACTGTATCATTGAACACACGCCATAATCCACAAGACTGTAAGAGCTGCTACATCTTTGATTTCCAGGCATGGTAATTCATCGAGTTTAGAGGCTCGAACAACCGTAGATCCCCGGTATGGCCAGAAGACGAGGATGATAAAAAATCTCTCGACATGGTTTTAATGAGGTTATTTTCCAAAGTTGCCCTTTTTTAATGAAATTTTCTTCAATGCGACGGGAATGAAAAATAATCAACTTTTGCAAAAATGGCACTCAATTTCGAGTTACCGTGCAAAAGTTATTAAACCATGAAAAATCCACTAAAGAAAAATCCACTCAATTTTCAACTATGTGGGCTTTGTAATCTTGTACAACCAAGAAAGAACTTTGTATCTTTGAGGAATAAATCAATAGAAATTTGTGTCTTTGATTTGTTAATCTTGTTGTAGCTTACACAGTTGTTTCTACTCATATTAAATGTGGACCTACTCTGGTTAAAGTTTTTGTAATTTGCAAATGCCTACTCACAACCTTAACCCTCTCCCTTTTTCATATCTCCACTTTATCTCTTCTCAAGCACATCCTTCCCTTGTATTCCATACAAGCATTTTACCACAGGTTTAGTTGAGTAATCCTATGTGATCCCCGACCTAACAACCACCCACATATGTTATTATTTCCTGCATTCAATAAATGGGAGCCTCCCCATTCCCAAAAGGAGGGACCTAGTCCCGGAGCATTGACGAAAACCATTCATTTGTCTTGCGACAGATTATTTCGCCAACACAACTAATTGTCTTGTGACAAATTATTTTTCCAACACAACTAATCTTGACGGTTATGGGGAATGGAGATTCCTTTTACAAGGTCTATAGAGGCATAATCCTCTAGCAAATACCCAAAACCTTCAGTAGTTAACACATATAGGGATGATATCAAAAGACATCCTCGCCTAGTAGACCACAAGAAAACAAAATCATCGTAATAGTGATCACTCATTTTCAAGCAGACAAATGCATGTTTGCAAAGGGTTTGGACTGACTGCATAAAACCAAGTCTAAAGCCAAAGGGCTTACTACATAACAAGGATAAATGACCATTCAATTTGATCATAGGTTTTCTCAAAATCAATATCAATAACAATATCTTTGTGTCAGGATGTGTGAGCCCACTCCATCTCGTCCTAACTTTCTATAATATTATGAAGAATGTATGTACCTTGGATAAACCATGTTTGCTCATGGTTTACCACCAAAGGAAGAAGATACTTAATTCTAAGGGTTATAACTTTAGAAATATTTTATAAGAAACATTGAGGAGTCTATAGTGATAATCCAAAAATCACCTTCTTTGGGTATGAACTTGATATTTCTTTTGTTATTGAGCTTGCGTAAAGAGCATGCGGCAATGGCTTCAATATAAACTCAATGTAAATTTGGCCCAACAAAATCCTGTAAGACCTAATAAAATTCATAAGGAAATTTATCACTAGGGTTTTATCTTGAGCTATATGAATAACAATAATCTATATCTCATCAACATAAAGGTGCCTATCACAAATCAATATTTGGTTGAGGGAAATCTTGGAGGGCACTAACGGTTACCAACCCAATGCATATCTATAAAGAAAGTTCCCTCTCTTCATTAGAATCTTAGGATTCAAATACCTATTTGCGGTGCTTTATAAAGGCTTGAATGATGTCGGATAGACTACTAAGTGTCCAAAATTTTTAAGAGCTTTGATTTGAGCAACACAATTTCTAACTCTAAGTTGTTGGAAAAATTCACTAGACATCATATCTCCAATCTTCACAAGCCAATGGATTCGAACCCAAATTTAAGCATTACAATCTTAGTGAATCTTAACCAGCTTGATATTTTGATGCAACTAAGTAGTTTGAATTTGCAGATGGAGAAAGAGAGTTGAAGTCCATGATATACCCTATTCAATTATCTTATGTAAGAAACATTAGCTAATTTTTAAAGAAATTTGTTTACGAAATACTCTTAAGAATCTTGTAGAGTGCACAATGACAACCTATATAAAAACACAGGTGAAAGGAAAATACATCATTTTTTTCCAACAATAATCTATCAAATCGTTTAAGCACTCTATGAGATCTTTGACGAAAATTCAACCAAGTAAACCAAATAATGGGGGGAGTGTTTGTGGCAGTGTTGGGATCAAATAAACCCAACTAATTCCTCATACAAAACTGCACTTCAAAGATTTAAAAATTGCCACATATAATCCAACTCATTAACAAAATCCCCTCATTTTCTTCCGCAAATTCAAAGATTTAAAAATTTCCACATATAATCCAATTGGCTATGGTAAGCTCCTCCACTAGTCATCACCATAGCACCACTCTTTACATAATCATAGTGGTGAAAAGATGTTTCTTAGAAACTTGTGTAGTTGAATTTTGTCTAAAAAGTTCACACGTTTAATCAAGTGTCACTCCTTATGAACACAATCATCCTCCTCCCTTCTTGGCAAAGGGAGCATAGAGCAACGTGATATCCTCCATAAAAAAGGGATCTCCCTTATCCATAGGGCCAAGAAGGAAGGAATATCCTCCATAAAAAAGAATGACCATAATAATTTAATATAATACAAATTAATTGGTTGGAGATGAATACACCATCTCCTTTTTGTATAGTTAACATTTTTTTTAAAGAGGTTTTAAAGGATGTGTGATTATAATGGATGGATCACAATCTCAAACATTATTATTTTATTATAAGCTATCTATTTACTTTAATGAAGAGATAAAAAAATGGCTTTTCAATTAATGTTAGTATAATTTATATGTGTAGGAAATTATTAGTATTGTCGAAGGCATTAGACTATAGGTTTCACATATACTTAATCAGTTATTATTATTTACACTTTTTAATCAATCAGAAATTGTTATTATTTTCATAAACAAATATATAATTCTCACATTAATAATAAATATTAGGAAACTACATAATTTTTAACTAAATAATTACAAAATTTCATTTATCTTCAATTTCATTGACTTATAAATTAACATATTATTATAGGTTTCAATATTTTGAAAAAAAAGATGATGTAATAACATTTATTTGAGGACACATCATTAAATGTTAGGATTTCTCTCTTTTCCATCCACCGCCTCCACAAAAATAAACTTAGTCTTATTATCTGGCATGATGATACTGTACAAGCTCCCAACGGATACATAAAGCTTGTAATTGGGAAAGTTATGAGTAAGAGCGCTTCTAATTTCAATTGTCAATGTAGTCCCCTACAATCTTCCTTTTGTATATGTAACTCTTAACATTGGCAACTCAAGCCTCTCTTGTTTTGATGAATTGATAACTGAATTATTACACGGAAAGGTAAGGCTCTCCATCCTTCCACATGTTTTTTGCATTTAAGCAGGGGCGGTATAAGTTAATTAGAGATTGTGTTTCAAATATTTTAAACAAAAGTTTCAAATCAAACTTCCACAGTCCATAAGGTTAGAGTGATTAAATCTATTATAAGAATAAGGAGATCGTGATTTGAAACTTTTCAATTTAAAAATGTGTAACACAATTTTAAGCACCGTGAAGATTATCTCATACAAACTAATTATATAGGATATTGATGGAGTGGCTAGAGACTCGACGATACTATGGAATTGATCTTTGTATGGAATCAGTCATGGTGATGATGGTCCTAATAACATGAGTGCGACAGAAAACTTGGTCGTGGTCATTTCTCCATCCATTCACTGCAGGTTTGTGCGATGTAGTAGGGGTGTTCTTTTGTCTTCACTACATTTCTTGTGTGGCTTGTGGAACACCATGACAATGTGGAGTTCAGAGGGGAAATTGCTTAACAAGTTATAACTTCACTAACGTAAGTATGCTTTCAAACTGGTCTGTAATTTCATCAGCTACTCCATACACTTACATTATCTAGTATACCGTGCAGATTGTCCCTCACTGCATTAGTCTTTGCTCAAAGTGAGATTCTCTTGCTCATTGATTTTCCTTATTAATAATGTCGAAGGCATTAGACTATAGATTTCACATAAACTCAATCAATTATTATTATTTGCACTTCTTAACCAATTAGAAATTGTTATTATTTTCATAAACAAATATACAATTCTCACATTACTAATAAACTATTACGAAACTTAACAAAATAATTTAAAATTTTCATTTATCTTCAATTTCATTGGCTTATAAATTAAATGTTATTGCATGCTTCAACATTTTCCATAAAAAGATGATGTAATAACATATTTTATAATTTATATGAGGACACATCATTAAATGCTTCTGTTGCGCTGTTATTGATAAAGTTATGCCCGGATTTTTCTGCTAAAATGGACGACTAAAACGGATTCATTGATCCAAACTCTTTCATGTCTCTGGGATCCAATTTGTCTGCTCTGAAATCGGCGAGGTACTTTCTCAGGGGAGCAAAGCAGTCTTCCTTTAAAAGCGTATAATACATGTCTGGATATTCATCAACAGAGCAATAGCTTCCTTCTTCTTAACACAGGGGAGTGCCTTCAGGGGCCTGGCGATCTCTTCAGGCATTGGAATTAAGGGCATTTTATCCCAGTCAGGAAGCTTTTCAAAAATTGGATTCACCGCCTCGGCGCCTGAGGTATAACAACGAAGAACCTCTACAAGGAAATCACAATAATCAGAGGGAATAATATCATCTTTTTCTACGGTTTCTAGCATGGATTCTATTACCGGAAAAATATTGGTAAACCTCAGGAATTTTGTCAAAGCCGCGCCCTCCTTCCATCCTGGTGCAGATTTCAACACAGCTCACACCAGACTGGATGGCGGTTGCCGCGGCTCCAAAACGAGAAGAAATCCGACAGGACATTTTGTAATTACCCAAAGCACCTCCCCAGGATTTTCTGCGCTCATCAACAAAAGGTTATCGAGGTATTGCTCGAAAACCAACGGAATCCTCTGTTTGCACCACACTAAACACGCGTACATTGCTCGAGACCTCTCCTTGCTATCGTTCAAGGTGTACTGTAATTCATCGCTGATTTCCACATCGAAAAATCTCGTGTCTCTTTTGACCCCTCGCCATATCTGAATTTCACGGTTTGTGACTGGCCCTCTACCTTAACGAAGCCAAAATTTTCTGCCGATATCAAAGTCGAAATATCTCCAACCCGTATTAACCCTGTTGTAGACTTTCTAACCGACTGTCTCTGTTCTAAACCAAATTGATGTCTCCCTCCACCACCACCCACCACCTCCACCTCCGCCTCCGCCTTGAGACCTTCCTCCACCTCCTCGACTACTGTAATTATCATTCCATCTTCCATCGGCACTAGAGAAGCCTCGACTCCGTCCTCCTCCTCATCCCCCCGACCTTCCCATCTACCTCTTCCCCTCCCATTATTACTAGTGGTGACGGGACAGTTGGGGTTGGGAATGTAAGGCTAGACATTTATTTGGTGTTTTCTGCATTCGGTATAAATTTATGTTGTTTCTTGAATTTAAAATATTACAGTTGAATTGTCGAAGTAAAAAAATTGAAACAAAAAGTTGTTTGGGGTTGGTTTGAAATTGATGGGAAGATGAAAACTATGGCTAAACAATGGTAGGTGGTTTCGCTTTAGACAGAGTAATTAAGACATGGTGGTTATCAAAAAAGTTTTTATCAGTTTTAGTAATAACTTATTAACAATACTTGCCAAAGCTGCAATTTTTTGTTTTTTGTTAATGTATTTATATGTAAGGAATCATGTACTTAAAATCAATGTATGTTGTTAAAAGAGTTTTTTTTTTTTTTAAATTTATTTGATAGTTTTCTTATAAAACATGAAGTAGACACAGAAAATGTAAAGAGTTGAATGAATAACGAAACGAAATTGTGCATAACGAAACGAAATGTAAAGAGTTGAATGAATAACGAAACGAAATAGTAGTTGTTGTATGCAAGGGCAATCAGTTCCAATTTGACCTGTTATGGTGTCAAATGTGGTTGTCATATTTCGAGCCCCTGCAAGGGGGTGTATAAACAACATATTATGTAGATATAATTTTAGGGGATAATCATGAATACATTTACAACTGATTGAGATTTAATGCAGCAGGGAAAACAACTGTAAGTAATATAAGAAAGGTTTGAAACATGTAGAATATGAAAACATTTTTTAAACTCAAAACACATAAAATATCGAATTGAGTTTTTATAGTTAAACATTGGCAGTAGTAAAACAGTTACGAAAGGATTAAACCCTGGACTAATGGAAATTTTCCAGTGACAACGTTGAAAATGTTCTTCCACTACCTCTGCTTTAAAACAACATAAATACATTCACAGAGATAGATTTACTGATAATATACTTGCTAGGGAAAAGACACGGCTGCATGATTTTTTTTGCCAGAATAAATTTGGAGTGGGTTTGTTTAGGTTGTCTGATTCAAATGAATGGATTCAGCTAGCATAACCTAGTTTTTTCTGCAAATCCTATTCACATGAAACTATTCTCTTGTGTTTCAACCTAGTAGGATCTCCTTTGTGAAAGATCTACCTTTTTAAAAATGTCATTACAAGGCCATATCCTCATTATATTCAGCATTAGGGTGCAATTGGTTGTGGCATTCTACCAAACGTTTGGTAAGCCATAATGCCAAAGCTCTCATGCTGGTCAGGGTTTGATGTCTTCTTTCAAGCCAAGTTTGAATATTTAGTGGTTTTCAACGAGACATTTAATTTTTTTTAAATGGAAACAGGGTGATCAAATAGGCGAATATTTAATTGTTGCAATCAAAGCAGGATTTTACTGCTTCTTTTGAGAAAAAGATTTTCTTGTTAAATATGTTCTAACTAATGTGCACCTTGAGATGGTATTGTACTTCCAGCAACAGGTACAACTGGTACTTTTCCTGGTTCTTTGTAATCAAAAGGATGAACAAAGTCCTCTTCAGAATCTGTCTCAATGATACTTATGGCAGATGCAGGTTTTGTTTCAACTATATCTATGTAATATTGCTTGTTGTTGTAAGCTACCATAATGCTATCACCTGAGGTCAAACATGAGAAGTTCCTTAAAGTAGTCTCCAAACTGCAAGAATTGAAGAAGTAAGTCACCAAATTTTCTAGAGAAATAATTTGCATTCATGTTTTGTGCATCACATATTTTGCTACAAGTGAGTACCTTTAAGCAAAGAATTTGAATCTGAAGAGTTTATACGCTACACTTAGAATGTGAGGCATGCATATATGGAAGTAAGAATAGGTACTTACACAGCTTTTGGATTGGATATGTCTATAAAATCCTTTGTGTGCAGCTGCAATTTGAGGTATGTCCCTTTGGGCAAAGTAGCATTTTTTACTTTCAATGTATCACCCTCTTCTAATAGCATAGTTTGCATCATCTTATACCAAAAATAACACAACACCAAGTTTCGTAATGCCAAGAATAACATAAAATTTGGTGCCAAATAGACCTGAAAGAATTCTCACAATTTACCATTATGGATTTGTTATACATACCCAACATGGCATATAAATCATGCCCTCCTCATCAATGAATTCAAGCACCCCACAATGTGAAATACGCTGTGTGGTTGGGTTCTGAAGCTCAAGAAGCATGGGATATTCTATGTGTAAAGATGCTGAAAATCAGTAAAACAAATCCAATTAGAGTAAAGATCTATACCAGAAAAGAAAGAAACTCTAATATCCATCAAGATGCAAATACAGGGAAAAATGGCCAAAATAGAGTAGATGGACACTAAAATGTATTATAGATCCAAAAAAACATTAGTAAGGCATAAAATCAACCTGGCGATCAAGTGTCGACGGAGGCATTATAATTGGCAGTTGACAAAGGCATTTGCATGAGTTACAAATTCAAAAATGTTAATGAAAGAGATAAAAAAAAATTGTGCCATAGAGTAATATGGATAGTTCCAAACAGATTTAGAGTGATATGAAATAGTTTCAGAATCCATATTGCGTTCAAATAATTACAATGGACATACCTTTGTCACCACTTTCTAGTTGGGGCTGGAAAATGAAACCAAATAACCATCATCAAAACTATACAAGAATATTAACTTCATCACAATACATACTATATGAAATCAAATGAACATATGCAACTGCACCAGAAAACTAATTTGAAGTGTTCCTTTTGATAGTACCATGTAATACTAATTTTGTAACAATGAGATTTACAAAAAATCAAATGACGTATTCTAACTACATTAGACAATTTATTCCAGGATCAGTGGCCTCCAATAGTAAATTTGTAACAAGGAGATATGCACAAAATTAAACAAATATATTCTAACTGGATGAGATGATTAGCTAAATTCTAGTGTTTCTTTTTATTATCTATATTCTTTATCCTACTCAAAGGATACTAAAAGGCACAAGATGTTGGCATCAAACAAGGTTGTACTCAAAATAAACACCGGAATATACAACAATTACAAATACCTGTTGCATACAACATTATAGAAGGCAACTACCAAATTGAAATAAACAGGAAACAAAAGAGTTTTTAACAGGGTTTAATAATAAGCTTGCCTTTGTAAATGCAAATAAAATGTTAAGATTTAATGTCATACTACATAAGTTTGTACAAGAATAGAAGCTTCCACAATCACATTATGAAATTAATAGTGTGCTTGCATCTTAGTGGAATACTCCACCATAGGCACTTTGAAAACGATCGGGACATTAGTTTATTTCCTTTGCATATTACAGCTAGGACAATTTTTTGTGATGCTATGAAATAGATAAATTGTCAGATAAAACTGGTGTAAATCACATACGTATTTTAGAGAATGTGCATGCATCAGTGTAAACCAAATTTGTGGGAAATATTGACTCCTTTCTTCAAGTTTATGCAATGCACTCAAAACCAACCTTGTACTGCAGAAGTTGAACTTTAGGTAACTTTATTTACCACAACATTGAGTTTCACAAGTCATTTGCATATGAGGTATAATGATGTCAATCACATATGTTGGCCAAATTAAAAGAAATATATGCAACAGAAGGGGAAGAGAAGGTGTGCTTGACATCATTGTTTTTTTCAGAGGCTTTGTTCATACCAAAGAAAAATTGTGTCTTCTCCTATAGTAAGAAACATGCCACCATGGGTAGGATAGAAACGTAAATGCTTATAGACTCTCTATGTGCGGAGAAGCATATAACAATTTGTTGCTTATGGACTCTTTACACACAAAACAACATATAGATGTATTACATAATTATGGTCTCTGTGAGGCTGATTAGGATCACCCATGTACTCAGATGCACTGCAATAAGGCATTTGATTGAGAGTATAACTTCATTTTTATTGCATTCTGTATAAAACATGTATCCACTAATGAAATTCAAAAAATACTAATATGATTTTCCAAAAGAATGTTACAACTACAAGGTAACATAAAAAAGGAACACTTTAAGGCTGAAATACCTTATCAATAAAAGAAGTTGGAAGACATCGATAGGTCTACTCAAATGAAGTAGGATACCCATAGCCTCCGAAAAACTGCAACCATAACCAATCATTAATAGATTTTTTAGAAAAATCCTCACTCTCACCCAATACACCACTGGAAAAAAAATTTAACTTGGTTAAGGCTAAAGTCAACTTTTTGTGAGTCCTTAGCATGACAGAACCAAACACAATGTTGTGACTCAATAACTTACGAGTTCCAAAAATTACTAGTTCCAAAAATTAGGGAAAAGTTAGAAATAAAATGCATACCATTGTTAATGATCCAAAACCGAGGGGTTTCAGACTTAAGGAACAGATTAACAAATGTGCCAAATGAATTGCAAAACAACTATCTCTGAAAAGAGATGTAAATTACTCAAAGACTTCAAATTACATCAATTATCTTTGCCAAGAGATGTCTATCCCTTTTCCGGTTACATATGTATTTATAATAATTTTATAAATACGAAAGGACACCTAGAAAGATGTGGAAGGTCACCAGTCTCAAGGGAGACGAGGTGTTTCATCTTCCAAGACTTACATGTGCACTAATTTTGCGAAACATACTATTTTTAGAATTTACTATTTTTAGACAGCACTACAAAAATCACAATTTGGGCCCCTTAAACATGGATTTCGGGGGTCAAACATTGTTGAACAAAGTTCGCACCTTCTCATCACATTCTACACATTCCAAGCTTTCCGTTGCCTTTTGAACGGAGTCAATCGGAGGTACGGTGCAAAAGTTATGGTCTCTGGAAGTTGCGCCACTAGAATTGCTGCCTGGATCAGTTAAACAGACCGAGCAATTAGATAACTATAATAGAATAATAGGACCTACATGATGTGAAGGGATTACCCGCAAATGATGAGAATGTATGGAAACATGAGCGCTCATATAAGTAGATGTTTGTAGAGTGTAGACACACCAATGATAATTATAATAGACATTGGTATTAAAATTATTTTCATGAGGTCTACTCGTATCAACCTTGAATAGTGGAGTGGGAGATATAAGATCGTACTCAAGCAATTGTTTCAAGATAATGTGAGGAGGACTTGGTAAGAAAGTAAATTAACGATGTGCAGGTTATAACTAAAGGTTAACAAGTTGTGAGATGGCATTAATAGTGTCTTTAGAAGAATATTTGACATCATTAGGCTTTCTTTTGAATGTGTATTTTCTTAAAAAATTATCATGAGATGCAGGAAGATGATGTAGTGGAGATAGTAGATTTGATTCATCATCAAAAATTTAGTTTCAAAATTGCTCCAAATCAATAAACAACTCAAAGCTCAAGAACTCCTAAGTTTACAATAACATAAAAATTCTTAATCCAATTATTTCCAAGGCTATTTTCACTTCTTATCTGACCAATATGATCAAATAAACACGATTTCAAACTATCAAGAAGGAATCAAAACTTCATTTCTTCATAATCACCCTTTAAGCCTTAATTATGATTCTAGTCCTTCCAAACTAGAAACCTTATTTTCCAATACATTACACAAGTATTTAGAAGCTTCTGATCACATTTCAAAATACCCTTTAGGGTTATTCAACTGTATACAAAATTTTAACTCCCAACTCAAATCAAATTTTCTCCAATTACTCCTTTATTGTTCCCTCAAGGTCTCCTTATAACCATGTTTTGACCCAAACCTCATAGCTCAAAACAATCTACAAAGGTTCTTGAAAAATATTAAACTTGTATATACCCATTATCAATTTTTAGCTTCATGAAAAAATCCACACTTCAAGTCACAACACAGTTTACCTAGTCATCTCTTACCTTTGTTGCAACCCTCTAATTAGGTCTCTTAGCTTACGCATTTAGCAGTTTTATCATACCCACAGGTAATACCAAGGTTCCAAACCACTTGAATCACTAATTTTATGTTCCAAATATGGTATATACCATTTTTCAAGCATTCATATCAAATTAAACTCCCAAAATACAATTTTTGAATTTTGGCTCTAGCTCTAGGACTATGTTGGCAGCGAGCATTCAAAAATCCATAAATTTTTAGTGGAAACATTTCAAGACATAGAACCAACTCTAAAATTTATTTTTTGACCCCATTATCCTACCTTCTAAATTTAAAAGCTTAAATCATCACAAAACGGAAGATGTGTGCATTTTACTAGTTTGATCCTAGTCATTTTCACAATTTACAAGAAAGTCGCTGAGAGTTTTCTTTATAAATTGAAGAAATAAAGGACTCAAGACTTAAAACTTACCTTTTAATATTTTTACTATCATCGTCCAACTTTATCCTTTGTATACCAACACCTGGAAATGCACCAATCCCTCCCCACAATAAGCTTTGCATCCATTTTCTCTAGGAAAACCATGTCTTCTCTTGACAGTCTTGACTTTTAGATGTAAAAGTGATTTTAAAAACATATAACCATTCTCATAATGTTTTTTCCACTATATTATATCCTCAGGAACTCACCTAAACTCTTAAATCCCTACCAATTCTTGTAAAATCAAGAAATACCAATTAAGTAGGAGGTTTGTGTGCATGCATGGTCAAATACAGTCTTGATCTCACTTTATTTTATCAATTCTCTATATCGTAGATACTAGATCATTCAAAACTTAGAGTATACATTATGTAATAAGCCTTTTTTGGAAGAAAATTCACTGAGAGGGGGGGTGAATCAGTGAGCAATAAAACTTTTCAACCACTTAAACAATCTCATTCTTTAATCATTCAAATAACCATTAAATATGCATCCACAAGACCATAACCATATAAGAGAAAATGAGAGAACATCAACACAATAACACAAGATGTAAGTGGGAAACCATCAAGGGGAATAAAACCCATTGAGATACAACTTAATTAGATAAAATGAATCAAGTTTATTCGACCACCAACTCAACAAGGACTACTAACCCCCATATTTGGTGAGGTATCAACCCCATACGGAGCACCAACCCCTAGATTTAGTAGAGAAACAACCCTACAAGGAGGCAGCAACCCCCAAGATGATTCAGCACCAAAAAAATAAACTTAATATGTGTTTCACCACTGAAATTTTGCTACAACAACTAAAGATGACAAAATGAAGCTCACTTTCCTTCCCCCTTTAAAAAATTTCTTTAGGTCAACTCGCTCTAGATCTTCTTTTCCAAGATGATTAGGCCTAATGACCTATCACTTCAACACCTGAAATCACTCTATAGCATCTCCACACACTCTCATCCCTCTCTTGAATGTCACACAAACCTCTTTCACCTCTTGGAATCAACCTTCTAGCTCAAACTTTTCTCTTGTTTCTCAACTTGCTCAAATGAGCCTTCTAATTTCCTTATATATTTGTCTCATGATCATAATATGTTAGGTTGTGGAGCTAAATAGCTTCATTGGAGCATGCATTACAAAGTGATTGGGTTACATAGTGACCGGAATCGATCAGACAATAATTGGCATCGGTCATGAAGGGACCGACATCGGTCACCTATGACTGGCATCGGTCAGACAAGAAGGAACCGACATCGATTAGGGCTAATCGACATCAGTTACCTATTCGTGAGTGTTTTATTTAATTCACGGGAATTAGATCTAAATTTAGTATTATAGAAGATCTATTGATTGTAATTGCATGGCTAAGTGCCCTAAGTTTGTATATGCCTATATAATCATGAAAGCTAGGGTTAGAAGGTAGAATTAAGAGAAGGATTGAGTTATATCCTTGATTCTCCTAGATTGAGAGGATGAATAATAAGAGAAAGAAATAATAGGTTACATGAAGATAAAGCTTCCATGGAGAGAATCTAGACAAAAGGAAATAACAGGTACAGTTATGACAGGTACATCTCAATGGTGAGAAGAGGTTAACATCTTCTACTGTATTTCCTTTGTATAGTTATTGTCTCATTGTAGTGGCTTGCATGGTATTCAAATCACATATATTTTCTTCTTGTAGATCCGCATGTTGGTGAGATCATGATGTATTGTTGATCCATGTAGATCTAGTCTTATATTGTTAGATCCACATGTTGTTATGAGATCTTGTATTGTAGATCCATGAGATCATATTGTATTGTTGATCCATGTAGATATATATATTGTAGAGGAGGTTTTCTTCATTTTTTCACAGGTTGATGCGGTGATGGAGAGACAAACTTACTTCTTGGTGCACAGTTATAGTTGCACATATGGTAGAGCCATGTGAGAGGTCTTGTTACAAATCCACATAGAACTTGGTAGCAGTTTAGCGATGTAGTAGTTCTTGGTTATGTGAGATCTTCTAGTGGTGGTTTGAATGCATGGTTTTAGTTCACTCATGGATATCCATTTAGAGATCCAGAGGAGAGGAGATACTCTTGGAGAGATGCATTGTACTCTTGTGAGAAGAGTTGGTTTGTACTCTTGTTATATTATATATATGAGATCTCTATCTTTGGTAGACGTAGCCCACATTGGGTGAACCATGGTACATGTTGTGTTATGTGTGTGTACTTTTTTTGATTTGGATTATTCTAGTTTATACTTTCACTGTTGTATATTTTGGGTAATTGTTTAGATCATGTGTGCATGATTGGGTTTGTTATTGAATCATAACACTATTCTGCAATCCCAAATTCCCAACATAATACATGTAGTTCAAACATCATAGAGTAAAATAACTCCAAAAAACATAATAAAATAATAAAAACATCATTCATAAGACCATATAGGTCACCAATATCACTTAGAACCATCTAGACCTCCATTGGGGCTCAAGAAGCCCTAAAGCACTAAAAATACCTACTCACCAAAAATGGAATATTATAGAGTAGAACCACCTTCAAAAAATCACATAAACCACTTAGAAATGTTTTATAAGCCTTAAAATAACTCCATAAACCATGAAAGACATTGAACCATCATCTCACCTCATGAAGTCACTCAAGAACAAGCACAAGCAAGCTACCTCAAAAACTAGTCTTTAAATATCAGGCCATAACTTCATCAAATCTCATAAAAAATACAATTCCGATATACCAATGGAAATATCATGACCTCAGGGTTATCAAAAAACTTGAACCATGCCATAAATCAGACTGAAAAGCCACCAAAACACCTCTGCAACCATACCACCAAAAACTGCCCAAAAATAGGCTTGCAAAATAGGGCACAAAAGATCTCCTAAGAGCTCAACCATGATCTAAAACCATCATGTACATGAATAATATCTCCCATTATTCCTTAAACACCAATTTATTCACCTTGTTTAATGGAAAAATTTAGATAAAATTAAAAATATTCAAAAACTTATCTTTTTAAGTGGGGTCCACACATAGCCAAGATACCTAGCTTACACCTTGAGAAATATGGAAGAGTACTCTACAATCTCAAATCATCATAATATAAAAAAAAACATTCTTTTCATGTACCTTAAAGTTCTTCTCAATCGCTCTAGACGTAGGGTTTCAAGAGGGTTCAAAAGTTGTTTGGCTTCTTAACAATTGTTCATAAAACTCTAACGATAAAATTACCTCATTCCACTTGGAAAATATTATTATTATACCTCTTCAACTATCCCAAATATCTTAGGTCCTCATGCAAAATATAAACGTGTCAATGAACATCAGAAAGACCAAATTTGACCTTGGTTTCTCATTTCCAAAACGTGGTAGAGGTAAAAATGGTATAACTTGCAAAATATTCGACAAAAAACCTTAAATTTGGACCACACATTCATATAATCCTTCCACACATTCTCGAATGCTCACCTTTTCCCAAATACACTCAAAAATGTTGACCCCACCACACTAGGGCATGCATTCTTGAGGTCTAGGTCTAGGAATAGACCTAAAAACCAATACTAACACTTGAACCAACACTATAAGATACTTTTGAGTGTCCTAACACCTCATACTCATGTTTCCCATGCTCTCACAAAGCTCACATAGTTGCTGCATGCCTCACTTCATCATGTCATACCTCATTCTTCTCTCTAGGCCTCAAGAATAAGAACTCTTATCATGTTTTCTTCACTAAATCTAACCTCACCACTTTGACACATTTTCACACCTAAAAGGACCTTAAACACACTTAATGGACCCATCACATCATCCATATACGTCAGCAAGACACTAACACACTCCAACAAGCCACTACACTACTCAATAACCCATGTAAGACCAAGCAATTTCAACAAGACATTCACCTTGACTTGACACTACCAATCAATCTTCATGTTTCTTAGCTCTTTTTACAACAATGAAACTTAATGATAACACTTACAACATCATACTTTGACATCAATGACAACACCATGCCAGAAATATCCCCCTTTTCCATTGATGGAAAACCTATTGATGTCAAAACACACAAAGCAACATCTCCCCCTAAGGAACACATGTCCTCAGCTCATTCTCCCCCTTTTGACATAAATTACAGAGCAAAACATACCTACAACATCTTGTTTCATCATATTTGGCTCATATTTTGGCTGGAAACATCAACCAAATAAAATAAGATCAATTAGACCTTCTTCTTCTTTGTTTTGACTCTTTGAGCAAATCGACTCTCTCTTAGCACATGCATACCTTCTAGACATATAATACCAAACATATTGTCTTAGCTATCATATACCTTCCTCTAATAATAACTAAGGCTCCTTATTTATCTTCATGGGGTGAACATAGACCATATTCAAGAAACACAAATCAATTCCAACTTTTACAAACTTTTCATGAAGCTTCAAACCTGATAGGAACAACATACATACCTTCTTGACTCTTGACATCTCATACATCTCTGATGGAGCCCTGCTCAGCTCCCCCTGACCTAAATAATTAATTCTCAAGGATCACAAGACCATCTCCATACATTAAAAAAGTAACAAGTGACCAACAACCTCCCCCTTAGTTGAATCACACCCTCATTCTTATGCTGAAATCATATATACCCATATTTCATCACTATGAATTAGACCTCAAGAGGTATTAAAAATTCTAACACATTGTCTCAATAGTCTTTTTCATGATTTCATGAGCCAAGAATCATGGAAAAAATTCACTTTACTAACTACCAAGCCTACTTGATACAAAACATCTCAAAGTAGAGTTGTGACAACCCTCTTTGACGTATCTCAACAAACTCAGACAACAAGCACATGGAATCGATCACATAATTGAGCATTAATTTACCTTGTATCCTCATATATTAGATCCATCAAGCTTCAAATGAATTTGTTAGTTCTTCAAATTTTAACCTCAACCTAGAGCATTGTATACCTTCAACAAGAAACACATACCTTTCTCCTATAGCTATTAAATTTCTTGCAAGCCTATCATGCCTCAAACACACAAACTCCTTTTACACTCATGCACATATTTCATCTTGATTCTCTACCTGCAAACCTGATATCACAAAGTCATTCAAAAACTCATTCTTCACTTGACCCTCTTGCATAGTATCTTGCAACTTGGTCATAGTCTCAAAAATACTCATATGGATCCAAAATGATCTTCATATCATGGACAATATAACACATACCTAAAAAAAAAATTCAAAACTTGACTCTCAACTAATAGCACTCTACCTCTTGATCAGACCCTTAAGGTACTTATGTAGGTCCTCAACTACTTATTTCATTTTCAAGGAGCCTTTGCCAACTATCTTGGCATATGTATTGTCACCAAACCTTACTGATAATGCTAGGTTTTCCTTAATGAAATTAATTTACTTATATTTATTTTCATGTGACCTAAACATCCACTATCAATATACCAAATCATGTCTCCATTCTGAGTATGAAAGGTAGTTTGAACAATTAGGTATTTTCCTTCATTCTTCATTCCTATCCTAAACCGAGTGCGTTCTTCATCTTCAAGATCATTCCTGATAATTGAGACAATCCTTTTAACTCGTTTGAACATGACCCTTGTCAAGATCCCAACCTTTTCCTTTAGGAATTTGACCACAAATATCCATATTTGATCCATTATTTACTTCATGGATCACCTCAAGATATTAATATTCTTCAAAGGCCCTTGTCTAATACAAATTGTTGAAAGAAAAATCACTGAGAGGGGGGGGTGAATCGGTGAGAAATAAAAAATTTCAACCACTTAAACAATCTCATTCCTTAATCATTCAAATAACCATTAAACATGCATCCAAAAGAACATAACCATATAATATTAAATGAAATAACATCAACACAAGATGTAAGTGGGAAAACCTCAAGGAGAAGAAAATCCACTGAAACACATCTTTATTATATCAATGAATCAAATTTAGTTGAGCACCAACTCAAAAAGGAGCACCAACCCCACAAAGAGCACCAACCACCAAGATTACTCAACAAAAAAATTAACTTGATATGTGTGTCACTTTCTACAACAACTGAAGATGACAAAATGAAGCTCACTCTCCTTCCTCTTCCTTAAATTTTCTCTCTAGGTAACCTCGTTCTAGATATTCTTCTCCAAGATGACTAGGCCTAATGACCTATCACTTCAACACCTGAAAAAACTCTATAAAATCTCCACACAATCTCATCCCTCTCTTAAAGGTCACACAAACCTCTTTCACCTCTTATAATTAACCTTATAGCTCGCACTTTTCTCATGTTTCTCAACTTGCTCAAACAAGCCTTCTAATTTGCTTATATACCTATCTTATGACCATAATACATGTAGGTAAGCCATAATAGAGTAAAATAACTCCCAAAAACATAAAAACATCATTCATAAGACCATATAGGTTTCCAATATCGCCTAGAACCATCTATACCTCTATTAGGACTCAAGAAGCCCTAAAGCACCAAAAAACCCTACTCACCAAAAATGGAATATTCTAGAGAAAAAACACCTTCACCAAAGCACATAAAACACTTATAAATTGTTTACAATCCTTGAACTAACTTCAAAAACCATGAAACACCCTTCACCATCATCTCACCTCATGAAGTCACTTAAGAACAAGCACAAACAAGTTGTCTCAAAAACTAGTCTTCGAAGATCAAGCCATAAATTCATCAAATATCATCAAAAATACAAGTTTGATATACCAATGGGAATATAATGAACTCGTATTCATCACTAAACTCAAACCATGCCATAAATCAAACTAAAAAATCCACCAAAACACCTCTACAACTAGACCACCTAAAACTGCCCAAAAACTAGTCTTGAAAATAAGGGCACAACAGACCTCCTAAGAACTCAACCATGATCTAAAACAATCATGGAAATAATAATATCTCCCATGATTACTTAAACACCAATTTGGTCACCTTTCTCAATGGAAAAATTTGGAGAAAATTGAAAATCTTCATAAACTTACCTTTTTAGTGGGGTACTAACACATCCAAGACGCCTAACTTACACCTAGAGAAATATGGAGGAGTCATATACAACATAAAATCATCATAATATCAAAAAAATCCATTCTGGGCATGTACCATGAATTTCTTCTCCATCACTCTAGACCTAGGGTTTCAAGAGGGTTAAAAATTTGTTTGGATTCTTAATGATTGTTCATAAAACTCTGACAATCAAATGAATTCATTCTACTTGGAAAATATTATTAGTATACCTCTTCAACTATTCGCAATATCTTGGATCTCTGTGTAAAATACACATGTGCCAATGAGCATCAAAAATACCAAATTTGACCTTGGTTTCTCATTTTGAAAACTCAATATAGGTAAAAATGGCATAACTTGTAAACTCTTCAACAAAAATACTTGAAATTTGTACCACACCTTCATATCATCCTTCCACACATTATCTAATGCTCAAATTTTCCCACATACACTCAAAATTTTTGACTCCACCACACTAGGGCATGCTTTCTTAAGGGTTAGCTCTAAGAATAGACCTAAAAACCAATTCTAACACCTAAACCAACACTATAATTCACTTTTGAGTGTCCCAAAACCTCATACTCATGCTTCCCATTCTCTCACCAAGCTCACACATCTGCTACATTCCTTACTTCATCATGTCATACATCATTCTTCTTTATAGGCCTCAAGAACAAGCACCTTGATCATGCTTGCTTCACTAAATCTGACCTCCTCACCACTTTGAAACATTTTTACACCTGTAAGGAAATTCAACACACTTCATGGACCCATAAAATCATCCATATACCTCAACAAGACACTAACACACTCTAACAAACCACTACACTACTCAAGAACCCATGCAAGACCATGCAATCTCAATAAGACATTCACCTTGACTTGACACTATCAATCAACCTTCATGTTTCTTAGGTATTTTGACATCATTGAAACTTAATGAAAACATTGAAAACATCATAATTTTACATCAATTACAAAACCATTCCAACACCTTTCTTACAAAGTAATCAACACTAAAGATTAAGAACTTATCATAGCGTAATAAATTGTGACAGGATTGATTGACTTTACCAGTTTTCTCACACAAGATTTTTCTCCATCTAGAGACCCTTCAGAGCTCCCTTATTATTTATTACACACATTAAAACACCTGTAAAAACAATTATTCAATGGCTCCATCCTAATACACTAGATGAGGATGTCTCTAGAACTTTTCCACAACCTATGCAATCTAAACAAATCATATACAAACACAGATTTTTCCATGTTTTCCGAGAAACTCCATTATAAATATATAGTTTCAATTGAATATAATCCAGCCCTGTCATCACGTAATGATTACCAACAACCATATAATTTTTAAATCCTCATTGAAACACATTAGTTTAAAATTCCATGTTATCCATTACTCATTCCCTTCATTTAAAAGAAACCCAATACATTTTGTCAAGACTCTGTTTTACAAGTGACTTCATTTCCTACACACCTCTTAGAGCCTTCATGGATCTTCCAAAATGGTTTCCTCCTCTACCAGGATTTTTCTTACTTATTTTCCTCTTTTCATTCGAATTCTCTGTCTTTTAATTCCTAATGGAGGTGGTTACAAGTAGATATTTGAAACCTTACTATAGAAAATTTTCTCAACCTAGGTAACATATCTTAAGTGAGTGACATTACCTTTCATACATCATATGATGCCCCTTAGAACCCTCTTACATACTTATATGATTTCATACTTTTCTTTAGACATCGTAATCTAGAACTAAGAATTCAAATTTTCAAAAGGTGTTTTGCAGGGAAAACTTCAATCAACCTCTTTTTCCTCATGAAGGATCCTATAAAGGTGAAGAAGCTCTCAAAACACCTAAATATTCCCCTTAAGACCCTAATCATCCCAAAAACATATAAAATACAAAAAAAAATTATGTTGCATTGTGATGCACTTGAGTCAAAGTAGAGCTAGCAATGCACTTGAAAGGGGATAGGTCCCATGAAGGTGAATGAGGAGATTGGTGATGAGAAAATTGCAACCCAATGGGGGCTATAGAAAGGTGAGTATCATGAAACCAAGGTCTCCCAAGAATGATATTGTAATTAATATTATTAGGGACAACATAGCAAGTGGCATGGAAAATATTAGGCCAACAATGATGGGAAGAGTGATAGAACCAAGAAATTCACGAGGGACAGTGTCAGACCCTCTTATGGTAATACTAGAAGGAGAAATATCCTAAACTAAAAATCCAATAACATGTACACGAGATATGGTGCAAACATTTAGGTAAAAAATGGTATCGATTAAAACATGCTTGACTAATTTTTTTTTCACAAATACATGTACATTTTTTACATGCCTATTGTTAATAGTAGGTCCAGGTGGAAGTATCATATGATGGTTAACATAATAGGAGGATAAAGCCTCAGGCATTATGGATGAAGCATGGTTAGTAGGAGTATCAGGATGGATCTGAGTAGCATATAGGAGCTTGAAGAATGAGTCTTTGCATTGAGGGTGTTGCTAAAGATATTCAAAGAGGGATATAGTCTAAACCTGAAAAAGCACAATTCTACAAAAATAAGCATGTACCCAGATAAAAATCTTAAATCAACTAGGGTTTAGAAATCATTAGGATTAATACACAAGGAATAGATCCTACATTAGGTTAAGGATTCATCAAAAGTGGGTTCACCAAAAAATTTAATGCTAAATTAAATTTTAGATCAATTTAAATAAGTGTAGAATATATTATAGTTGATTATAGATCTTGCAAAGATGTTACAATATAAATACTTACTCATATTTATAACTTAGACCAAATAGAAAGAATTTGCATACACCAATCAAACTAACATGCATTCAAAATAACAAAAAAATGTATATAAGCACTTAGCTGATTTTAGATTATTTCTAGAGAGATCTAGGACTATGTAATAGTGAAACTAGTAGATTTGAACCTATCTAACCTTTTCAACTGAAGATGGAATTTTGAATCAACCTAGGGCAAGGATGTACCAAACTTCTAGGACCATACCATATGGTCATGACCCTATTGTATGGCCTTGGAACTTCTTTGATTATGCTCCTAATTTTTTTGGGTTGCTCACCTTCCTGGATTTTTCTATCTTTTTCAAACCTTGGTTGTCACACATGTAACAAGGCTCTCTGAATGGAATCATCATCAAACCATATCCATGGATGAATATTTCTACAAAAAAAACATTATAATGGTTATGGGCACCCTCAGGGACCATCAACATTGGCATTACTCTGAACAGGCCTCGAACCACACATCGTTCTCCACCTAGCATGTGATATTTAGAATGATTGATCAAATTTGGTAATTACTTTGACCATCCTAGATTTGACTTGGCTCTTGCTAAAATACTTAAAAGACATTATGTTTTAGAGCTTGTAGATAGGATATATGGATTCCTTAACCTAGTTTTTAGCTTTAGACCTGATATGGGTAGTTCCCTAATGACATAAAATGTGTTATTACGATATTTAGGGAGATTTAGATACCTTTTGCAAGTGTATGAAGTGAGTTCTATAATACATTCCTTAAGAGTTCCAATTTAGAAAATGAGGTAGTGTTTACTTGCTTATATAGGGTTATGTGGATGATTTATCTAAGAAAGGTTAACCCATATGAAGTCTAAGACCTAAAGAAGGATGTCAATTTGAAAGCGCATTGGGAATACATGTTGGTGCAAGACTACACAGATGGGTCATGACTAGATATAAAATCCAGACCAAATTGAACCGCCCTGACTAGGGACCAAAAATGTGCCAAATGAAGTTGGGATCTGATAGACTGATGTTTCTCCATTGATGTTCTGCATTATATTCTCAAGATGTGTTGACATGTCAGTGTGCAAGGATAAACAAGATAAAAAATGGAACTTGAAAAGTGCTAAGCAAGAATAGAGAAGTTGTATTTATTATAGCAAGAGTGCATAGTCAAATCAATGGTTTCCAAAGAGAAAATTACCAAATTTGAGTGCCTGCATCTAATTAAATATGTTAATGAATCACTTGCGACATCACTTAGATAGTGATCAAAGAAGTTCAAGAAATGCATTATATCCTTCCATAGTAAATAGGAATCACATTTTTTCCCAACACTAACAAATTTGGCTATACATGTACTTTGTCTCTCTCTTTGTAAGTTCATTTTAACTATTAAAAATAAGGATATTTGATGGGAAACTAGTCAATATTTGTTTTGTATAACTATATCATGCTCGTATGTAATATAGATTTAAGTACCACTAGTCTAGGATTAAATCAACACTAAGTACAAGCATCACATTTACTAGTTGTTTCTTGAATATCAAGTTGTGTTTTCTCTTATTATCATATCAATCAGGAAATATATACACAATACTAATATATGGTTCATTCAACTGGAGAACCCTTAAAAAAAGGTCATGTTCTTGACATAGCATCCATATTTACCAACAAGAAAATCTTGTGGAATTATAACCTCAAACTGTTATCAATAGTTTCCATCTCTAAAGTACTTTTCTTGGCCCACCATGAGAGCAAAAATAAAATTGGAAGGACTTAGATTTTATATTTTCAAGAATCGCAACAACACAAACCTATATGCAAGTTTTTATATCCTAATTAGTAATTAAATTTAGACATAAACAAAATCCAACTTCTCACAGTATAATTCCCAAGTGTTCACATAGAAAGAGGAAAATGAATAGGTTAACATTCCAAGTTTGTATCTTATTACCCAAGTATAAAAACCTCTACATTACAACACATGCACGTACACATAACCATAGACTAGGTTTCTATAAGAGTAGAGTAACGGTGAGGGAATAAGATTCCTAAAATTTACTAGCAAAGATGCACAAAACCAAACCCTTAATAACATATCACAAATCCTTGTATAATCATTCCATGCAAAAAGATAAGGTTTCACAAGTTTTGTAACAAAAAATGCCTTATAGGTTAGAATCCTAGGATTTAAAAATGGTTTTCATTTCCCAATATAAAAAATTAACATACACATAATCATGCCCAACACCATTCATTTAGAAACTCATAAAAATAAATCATACCCATTTTTGGAAAGTAACATACATTTATTATTCACACACATACCATCACAATATTAACTCAATGAAACAATAAAAAATTTCATCAATATCATGACAATCATAGATTATGTAACTAAAAAGTTTTTCATGTAACCCTTATCGCCTAGTTTTTTGGTTCTTCATTTCTTTACAACAAATCAAAAAAGCATCAAACCAACATTTCTTATGCACTCAATGGGGAATGGTTCAATTAAAATGTTGACAAACATTCCTATTATTTGAAGTTATAAACATCCTTATAAAAATGTATCCAAGCTCAAATAACTCCTAGTCAAGAAGAAATTTTGATATAGTCCCAAATTTTTTCTTCTCAATGCCCTTTTTGTCCTCTTTCTTCTTGGTCCTGTCGACACTAAAATTTTCCTCTGTAATTTCTATTTCATTAATGTATGTATTAGGAATAGGATGTTGTTAAGTGTAATTAGTAGTAGCGTCCGATAGAAGATAACGGCGCTGTCAATACGGTGCCGCCAATAATGTAGAGTACAGTAACAGTCAAAGTACAATAGGAATGTTGTAAAAAGTAAATATTTGTCGTAAGTGGTCCGATAATGTTAAAATGTCGAAGTTGGGATAAGTAGAGAAGTAGGGTCTACATGATTAGGAATTAGAAATATTATATTTGTAATAAGGACAAAGAGTGATGTCATAAATATTTTGTGTATTTTATTTGTGGAAAATTCTAAAAAGGTGGAACCCATGTGAGATGATAATGTTTATCTTATCTTAGAAGATAAGCCTACATATAAAGGCAAGAGTTTAGGCATGGAATATGATTGGCCGGAAGAGATTTCCTATCCTATCTTAGAGATAAGGTGGATAAGCCTAAATTCCTATAAATAAAGAGGCCACCCCCCTCATTTAGAATATAGAAGGAAGTAGTGAGAAATATTGTAAGTGTGTAAAGGAAGCCATCATTTTGAAGGTGTGTAAAAGAAGCCATTAAGAAGTGTAATTGTGAAGTTTCTCCCATAATTATTGTTGGAAGGCAAGTGAAGTAAATAACACTTGAAGTACCTCATGGGTGAGATTGTAACAATTTCATGTTGATATTATAGTTTACACTTATATTTCAAATTTATCGTCATTCCTTCTTATCATAGTCTATGGTATTCTTCTGTTATGTTTGTTGTTGTGTTTCCAGATTCCATCCACATAACTAAAGGCTGTGCATTAGTAAATAATCATAGCACGAGGAGTTCTCGGTGAAGAATTATCATAGTGCCGGATTGGTGATGACATTTTGGTTCCGTTGCCGGGACCATTCCTCATTGGTGGATTTTCTGGAGAGATATTCCCCCTTAGTCAGAAAACATTTGGAGGGTAACCTTGTTTTTACTGTGCATAGTAGTTACCATGGTAAAGTCACTTTTTACTGTGAATAGTATTTACCGCAGTAAAGTCACTTTTTACCGTGAATAGTATTTACCGCAGTAACTTCACTTTTTACTGTGAATAGTGTTTACCACAGTAAAGTCAGTTTTTACCGCAGTAAGTCAATTTTTACCATAGTTTACCGTGGTCATTCCTATTTTACTGTAGAAAGGTGTAAAGTCACTTTCTATTATAGTGATTCCAATTATTTGTGCACATAAGTCTTGTTGATTGTACTTGTGGGTTGGTATTTCACTGTGGTTACTTTTGAAAATGGGGAAGATTCTGGTATTTTCAGCTCAATCTAATGAAGATGCTTCCTTTTTCATTCAAGAGTTTAAACGATCTTGTATTTGTAATGGCCTTATAAGAAGGGAACAATGGACTGAATTTTTTTCTACCTTTTTGGATGGTTCAACACTTAGGTGGTTTGAAACACTAGGTGAAAATGTAAAAAACTCATGGAATTTATTAACTAAAAGTTTTCTTGAAGAATTTGGTGAACAACAGAAATATGTAAATCTCATGATCGAGATCACAAAACTAGCCCAAGGAGAGAAGGAGAAGATAAGAGATTATCATGCTCGTGTTCTAAAGCTAAGGAGGAAGCTCGATGCCCAGATCCGGAAGGAAGGATTAGCGGATGGGTTGATGAATGGCGTGGATAATCTCCTCTGTAAGCACTTCATTCTTGGGATGAAGCCAGAGATCAGACAACGAGTGAAGTATGACTGCCCAGCTACCATTGAACAAGCAAAGGAGATTACAAGAAGGCAAGAAGAAAGCATGGAAGAGGAGCCCAAAGAAATTGTTGCTAAAGTAGAGCCTACACCAGCACCTTTGGTTTAGAATCCACAACCACTCTCGGTGAGCACAAATCTTTCTCCTAGTACATCTACTGAGTATGAAGATCTGCTCAAGAAGATGGGACAGTTAACTATTAATCTTCTTCAAGGAAAAGAATTTAGTTCTCAGGGAGGAGATAGAGGTCCAAAAAGAAATATTTCTGAAGTTTTCTGTTATGGTTGTTATAAAAAGGGTCATTATAAGTATAATTGTCCAGATAGAGCTTCTACATCTGGTACAAGAGATAATGATAAAGGAAAAGCACCTGTGAATTCTTTTGATGTAGTAGATAAGAGCATAAATAATGAAGTAGATGTGTTTGTAACAAAAATAAAGAAAGAAAAAGATAGCCAAGATGGAAATGATCCTAAGAAGATGAAAGGAGAAACTAGTAAGAAACATAGGAGAAGAAAGTTGGGTGTGCAGGATTTTCTGATTTCACAGGGACAAGGACCATACTCCATCTTAGAAGATCTGTCCAAAAGGCCTGCAAATATTACATATGGTCAACTCTTGGCTATGTCTTCTGAGAAGAGGCGGGAGCTGCGAAGTGGACTCAATGCTCGACAAAGGAAGGAGGTTGAGGTCCCTGTTTTAGAGGCAGAGGCGGATCTCTATGCTCCACAAGCTGAGGTACTATGTAATGGTATTTCAATTCATGATGTCTTAGTTGATGGAGGTGCTGCAGTTAATGTAATGATCGAGTCTGTAATGAATATGTTGGGTTTAAAAATTGATCTCCCCTCAACACTTATGTTAAGGTCATTAAATAAGGGAAAAACTAAACCAGAAGGTGTAGTTTCAAATGTGGCAATATCTGTTATGGGTGTTGTATGTGTGGTAGACTTTTAGGTGATGAAAAATGGTACTGTTGCGTACCCAATGTTGTTGGGAAGACCATGGCTAAGGAGAGTTCATGTAAGAAACTACTGGAATGAAGGCTTCATGACACTTGGACGTGGTAGAGAGAGGGTGAAGATAAACGTGACCCCTCGGCATCATAAGGCAGAACCTGTCGATTCAAGTGATGAAACTGATGATTGGACATCTTCTGATTACTCTAGTACCAGTGAAGTGGACACCAAAGATGAAGAAAGTGAGGTTGATGTTTCGGTCATGGATATCCTTCCAGTCACACCGACTCATGACCCCATAAAATTATCTGAAGAAGAAATTGATGATCGTCTCCAGCAAATAAAGATTGGTGATGTTGTGATGGAGAGTGAGAAGGAATCCTACCTCCAGCTCTTTCGAAGGTACATACACATATTCACTTTTGATTACAAGTAACTCCGTCAAGTAAGTTGGGTAGAACATTCTGTTGAGTTGGTAGATGGTGCTAAGCCCATAAAGCAAATGCCATACAGAATGAATCCTAATTTTTCCAAGACTGTAAAAGAAGAAATAGATAAGTTGTTTGATGAGTGAAAGGAGAAACTAGTAAGAAGATAGTAGAAGAAAGTTGGGTGTGGCAGGAATTTTCTGATTTCACGGGGAACAAGGACCAGACTCCATCTTCGAAATCTGTCCCAAAGGCTTCAAATATGACCATATGGTCAACTCTTGGCTATGTCTTCTGAGAAGAGCGGGAGCTGCGAAGTGGACTCAATGCTCGACAAAGGAATGAGGTTGAGGTCCCCTTTTTTAAAGGCAGAGGCGGATCGCTATGCTCCACAAGCTGAGGTACTATGTAATGGTCTTTCCAATTTCTGATGTCTTAGTTTGATGAGGTGCTGTAGTTAATGTAATTGATCGAGTCCTGTATGAATCTGTTTGGTTTAAAAATTGATCTCCCCTCAACACTATGTTTTAAGGTCATTAATAAGGGAAAAACTAAACCAGAAGGTGTAGTTTCAAATGTGGCAATATCTGTTATGGGTGTTGTATGTGTGGTAGACTTTTGGTGCAGAAAATGGTAACCGTTGCTTACCCAATGTGTTGGGAGACCCATGGCTAAGGAGAGTTCATTAAGAAACTACTGGAATGAAGGCTTCATGACACTTGGACGTGGTAGATAGAGGGTGAAGATAACGTGACCCCTCGTCATCATAAGGTAGAACCTGTCGATTCAAGTGATGAAACTATGATTGGACATCTTCTGATTACTCTATACCCAGTGAAGTGGACAACCAAAGATGAAGAAAGTGAGGTTGATGTTCGGTCATGGATATCCTTCCAGTCCACCTCCGACTCATGACCCCCATAACATTATCTGAAGAGTAAATTTGAGATCGTCTCCAGCAAATAAAGATTGTTGATGTTATGAATTTAGATTGATAATGAATCCTACCTCTAGCTCTTTCGAAGGTACATACACATATTCACTTTTGGATTACAAGTAACTCCGTCAAGTAAGTTGGGTATAAACATTCTTTTGAGTTGGGAGATGGTGCTAAGCCCATAAAGCAAATGCGCATACAGAAAATTTAAATAAGTGTAGAATATATTATAGTTGATTATAGATCTTGCAAAGATGTTACAATATAAATACTTACTCATATTTATAACTTAGACCAAATAGAAAGAATTTGCATACACCAATCAAACTAACATGCATTCAAAATAACAAAAAAATGTATATAAGCACTTAGCTGATTTTAGATTATTTCTAGAGAGATCTAGGACTATGTAATAGTGAAACTAGTAGATTTGAACCTATCTAACCTTTTCAACTGAAGATGGAATTTTGCATCAACCTAGGGCAAGGATGTACCAAACTTCTAGGACCATACCATATGGTCATGACCCTATTGTATGGCCTTGGAACTTCTTTGATTATGCTCCTAAATTTTTTTGGGTTGCTCACCTTCCTGGATTTTTCTATCTTTTTCAAACCTTGGTTGTCACACATGTAACAAGGCTCTCTGAATGGAATCATCATCAAACCATATCCATGGATGAATATTTCTACAAAAAAAACATTATAATGGTTATGGGCACCCTCAGGGACCATCAACATTGGCATTACTCTGAACAGGCCTCGAACCACACATCGTTCTCCACCTAGCATGTGATATTTAGAATGATTGATCAAATTTGGTAATTACTTTGACCATCCTAGATTTGACTTGGCTCTTGCTAAAATACTTAAAAGACATTATGTTTTAGAGCTTGTAGATAGGATATATGGATTCCTTAACCTAGTTTTTAGCTTTAGACCTGATATGGGTAGTTCCCTAATGACTTAAAATGTGTTATTACGATATTTAGGGAGATTTAGATACCTTTTGCAAGTGTATGAAGTGAGTTCTATAATACATTCCTTAAGAGTTCCAATTTAGAAAATGAGGTAGTGTTTACTTGCTTATATAGGGTTATGTGGATGATTTATCTAAGAAAGGTTAACCCATATGAAGTCTAAGACCTAAAGAAGGATGTCAATTTGAAAGCGCATTGGGAATACATGTTGGTGCAAGACTACACAGATGGGTCATGACTAGATATAAAATCCAGACCAAATTGAACCGCCCTGACTAGGGACCAAAAATGTGCCAAATGAAGTTGGGATCTGATAGACTGATGTTTCTCCATTGATGTTCTGCATTATATTCTCAAGATGTGTTGACATGTCAGTGTGCAAGGATAAACAAGATAAAAAATGGAACTTGAAAAGTGCTAAGCAAGAATAGAGAAGTTGTATTTATTATAGCAAGAGTGCATAGTCAAATCAATGGTTTCCAAAGAGAAAATTACCAAATTTGAGTGCCTGCATCTAATTAAATATGTTAATGAATCACTTGCGACATCACTTAGATAGTGATCAAAGAAGTTCAAGAAATGCATTATATCCTTCCATAGTAAATAGGAATCACATTTTTTCCCAACACTAACAAATTTGGCTATACATGTACTTTGTCTCTCTCTTTGTAAGTTCATTTTAACTATTAAAAATAAGGATATTTGATGGGAAACTAGTCAATATTTGTTTTGTATAACTATATCATGCTCGTATGTAATATAGATTTAAGTACCACTAGTCTAGGATTAAATCAACACTAAGTACAAGCATCACATTTACTAGTTGTTTCTTGAATATCAAGTTGTGTTTTCTCTTATTATCATATCAATCAGGAAATATATACACAATACTAATATATGGTTCATTCAACTGGAGAACCCTTAAAAAAAGGTCATGTTCTTGACATAGCATCCATATTTACCAACAAGAAAATCTTGTGGAATTATAACCTCAAACCTGTTATCAATAGTTTCCATCTCTAAAGTACTTTTCTTGGCCCACCATGAGAGCAAAAATAAAATTGCAAGGACTTAGATTTTATATTTTCAAGAATCGCAACAACACAAACCTATATGCAAGTTTTTATATCCTAATTAGTAATTAAATTTAGACATAAACAAAATCCAACTTCTCACAGTATAATTCCCAAGTGTTCACATAGAAAGAGGAAAATGAATAGGTTAACATTCCAAGTTTGTATCTTATTACCCAAGTATAAAAACCTCTACATTACAACACATGCACGTACACATAACCATAGACTAGGTTTCTATAAGAGTAGAGTAACGGTGAGGGAATAACATTCCTAAAATTTACTAGCAGAGATGCACAAAACCAAACCCTTAATAACATATCACAAATCCTTGTATAATCATTCCATGGAAAAAGATAAGGTTTCACAAGTTTTGTAACAAAAAATGCCTTATAGGTTAGAATCCTAGGATTTAAAAATGGTTTTCATTTCCCAATATAAAAAATTAACATACACATAATCATGCCCAACACCATTCATTTAGAAACTCATAAAAATAAATCATACCCATTTTTGGAAAGTAACATACATTTATTATTCACACACATACCATCACAATATTAACTCAATGAAACAATAAAAAATTTCATCAATATCATGACAATCATAGATTATGTAACTAAAAAGTTTTTCATGTAACCCTTATGGCCTAGTTTTTTGGTTCTTCATTTCTTTACAATAAATCAAAAAAGCATCAAACCAACATTTCTTATGCACTCAATGGGGAATGGTTCAATTAAAATGTTGACAAACATTCCTATTATTTGAAGTTACAAACATCCTTATAAAAATGTATCCAAGCTCAAATAACTCCTAGTTAAGAAGAAATTTTGATATAGTCCCAAATTTTTTCTTCTCAATGCCCTTTTTGTCCTCTTTCTTCTTGGTCCTGTCGACACTAAAATTTTCCTCTGTAATATCTATTTCATTAATGTATGTATTAGGAATAGGATGTTGTTAAGTGTAATTAGTAGTAGCGTCCGATAGAAGATAACGGCGCTGTCAATACGGTGCCGCCAATAATGTAGAGTACGGTAACAGTCAAAGTACAATAGGAATGTTGTAAAAAGTAAATATTTGTCGTAAGTGGTCCGGTAATGTTAAAATGTCGAAGTTGGGATAAGTAGAGAAGTAGGGTCTACATGATTAGGAATTAGAAATATTATATTTGTAATAAGGACAAAGAGTGATGTCATAAATATTTTGTGTATTTTATTTGTGGAAAATTCTAAAAAGGTGGAACCCATGTGAGATGATAAGGTTTATCTTATCTTAGAAGATAAGCCTACATGTAAAGGCAAGAGTTTAGGCATGGAATATGATTGGCCGGAAGAGATTTCCTATCCTATCTTAGAGATAAGGTGGATAAGCCTAAATTCCTATAAATAAAGAGGCCACCCCCCTCATTTAGAATATAGAAGGAAGTAGTGAGAAATATTGTAAGTGTGTAAAGGAAGCCATCATTTTGAAGGTGTGTAAAAGAAGCCATTAAGAAGTGTAATTGTGAAGTTTCTCCCATAGTTATTGTTGGAAGGCAAGTGAAGTAAATAACACTTGAAGTACCTCATGGGTGAGATTGTAACAATTTCATGTTGATATTATAGTTTACACTTATATTTCAAATTTATCGTCATTCCTTCTTATCATAGTCTATGGTATTCTTGTGTTATGTTTGTTGTTGTGTTTCCAGATTCCATCCACATAACTAAAGGCTGTGCATTAGTAAATAATCATAGCACGAGGAGTTCTCGGTGAAGAATTATCATAGTGACGGATTGGTGATGACATTTTGGTTCCGTTGCCGGGACCATTCCTCATTGGTGGATTTTCTGGAGAGATATTCCCCCTTAGTCAGAAAACATTTGGAGGGTAACCTTGTTTTTACTGTGCATAGTAGTTACCATGGTAAAGTCACTTTTTACTGTGAATAGTATTTACCGCAGTAAAGTCACTTTTTACCGTGAATAGTATTTACCGCAGTAACTTCACTTTTTACTGTGAATAGTGTTTACCACAGTAAAGTCAGTTTTTACCGCAGTAAGTCAATTTTTACCATAGTTTACCGTGGTCATTCCTATTTTACTGTAGAAAGGTGTAAAGTCACTTTCTATTATAGTGATTCCAATTATTTGTGCACATAAGTCTTGTTGATTGTACTTGTGGGTTGGTATTTCACTGTGGTTACTTTTGAAAATGGGGAAGATTCTGGTATATTCAGCTCAATCTAATGAAGATGCTTCCTTTTTCATTCAAGAGTTTAAATGATCTTGTATTTGTAGTGGCCTTATAAGAAGGGAACAATGGACTGAATTTTTTTCTACCTTTTTGGATGGTTCAACACTTAGGTGGTTTGAAACACTAGGTGAAAATGTAAAAAACTCATGGGATTTATTAACTAAAAGTTTTCTTGAAGAATTTGGTGAACAACAGAAATATGTAAATCTCATGATCGAGATCACAAAACTAGCCCAAGGAGAGAAGGAGAAGATAAGAGATTATCATGCTCGTGTTCTAGAGCTAAGGAGGAAGCTCGATGCCCAGATCCGGAAGGAAGGATTAGCGGATGGGTTGATGAATGGCGTGGATAATCTCCTCTGTAAGCACTTCATTCTTGGGATGAAGCCAGAGATCAGACAACGAGTGAAGTATGACTGCCCAGCTACCATTGAACAAGCAAAGGAGATTACAAGAAGGCAAGAAGAAAGCATGGAAGAGGAGCCCAAAGAAATTGTTGCTAAAGTAGAGCCTACACCAGCACCTTTGGTTCAGAATCCACAACCACTCTCGGTGAGCACAAATCTTTCTCCTAGTACATCTACTGAGTATGAAGATCTGCTCAAGAAGATGGGACAGTTAACTATTAATCTTCTTCAAGGAAAAGAATTTAGTTCTCAGGGAGGAGATAGAGGTCCAAAAAGAAATATTTCTGAAGTTTTCTGTTATGGTTGTTATAAAAAGGGTCATTATAAGTATAATTGTCCAGATAGAGCTTCTACATCTGGTACAAGAGATAATGATAAAGGAAAAGCACCTGTGAATTCTTTTGATGTAGTAGATAAGAGCATAAATAATGAAGTAGATGTGTTTGTAACAAAAAGAAAGAAAGAAAAAGATAACCAAGATGGAAATGATCCTAAGAAGATGAAAGGAGAAACTAGTAAGAAACATAGGAGAAGAAAGTTGGGTGTGCAGGATTTTCTGATTTCACAGGGACAAGGACCATACTCCATCTTAGAAGATCTGTCCAAAAGGCCTGCAAATATTACATATGGTCAACTCTTGGCTATGTCTTCTGAGAAGAGGCGGGAGCTGCGAAGTGGACTCAATGCTCGACAAAGGAAGGAGGTTGAGGTCCCTGTTTTAGAGGCAGAGGCGGATCCCTATGCTCCACAAGCTGAGGTACTATGTAATGGTATTTCAATTCATGATGTCTTAGTTGATGGAGGTGCTGCAGTTAATGTAATGACCGAGTCTGTAATGAATATGTTGGGTTTAAAAATTGATCTCCCCTCAACACTTATGTTAAGGTCATTAAATAAGGGAAAAACTAAACCAGAAGGTGTAGTTTCAAATGTGGCAATATCTGTTATGGGTGTTGTATGTGTGGTAGACTTTTAGGTGATGAAAAATGGTACTGTTGCGTACCCAATGTTGTTGGGAAGACCATGGCTAAGGAGAGTTCATGCAAGAAACTACTGGAATGAAGGCTTCATGACACTTGGACGTGGTAGAGAGAGGGTGAAGATAAACGTGATCCCTCGGCATCATAAGGCAGAACCTGTCGATTCAAGTGATGAAACTGATGATTGGACATCTTCTGATTACTCTAGTACCAGTGAAGTGGACACTGAAGATGAAGAAAGTGAGGTTGATGTTTCGGTCATGGATATCCTTCCAGTCACACCGACTCATGACCCCATAAAATTATCTGAAGAAGAAATTGATGATCGTCTCCAGCAAATAAAGATTGGTGATGTTGTGATGGAGAGTGAGAAGGAATCCTACCTCCAGCTCTTTCGAAGGTACATACACATATTCACTTTTGATTACAAGTAACTCCGTCAAGTAAGTTGGGTAGAACATTCTATTGAGTTGGTAGATGGTGCTAAGCCCATAAAGCAAATGCCATACAGAATGAATCCTAATTTTTCCAAGACTGTAAAAGAAGAAATAGATAAGTTGTTTGATGCAGGATTCATATTTGCTGTGGAAAATTCAGAATGGGTTTCTCCCATTGTGATCTCAATAAAAAAGAATGGGAAGCTACGCATTTGTGTTGATTACAGGAAGCTCAATAAGGCAACAAAGAAGGATCATTACCCTCTTCCATTCTCAGATCAGATCTTGGACGAAGTAGCTGGCCAAGAGTGTTATAGTTTTGCTGATGGATATAGTGGCTACAAACAAGTTCGTATAGCAGAGAAAGATCAGTTGAAGACCACGTTCACCACTCCTTGGGGAACGTTTGCTTATAGAGTTATGCCTTTTGGGTTGTGTAATGCTCCGGCAACATTCCAGCGTTTGATGAATAGGGTGTTCGAACCCTACATTGGGAACTTCATCAGAGTATTTTTGGATGATTTTTGCATCTATGGGAGCAAGATGGACCACCTGCACCAGATGGAGACATCATTTCAAAGGTTAGATGAAGCACAAGCCTCACTAAACCCTACAAAGTGTCTCTTTGGATGTTCTAAAGGCGTTTTGTTAGGGCATGTTGTATCCAGAGATGGTATTGGTACTGATCCTGATAAAGTTTCAAAAATCAAAGAGTTACCATTTCCTATGAATAGAAGTAAGTTGAGATCATTTTTAGGCCATGTGGGTTACTATAGAAGGTTCATCAAGAATTTCTCAAAGATTGCACAGCCACTAACCAAGTTCTTGAAGAAGGATGTTACTTATGAACCAGGAAATAAGGCACATGAAGCTTTTGAACAACTGAAGGAAGCTCTGGTGTCTTCACCTGTTTTAAAGAATCCAGATTGGAGCAAGCCATTCATTGTGTGTACTGATGCCTCAGATGCAGCACTAGGAAGTACTCTGAGCCAAAAGGATGAAAATGGGAATGATCATCCAGTTTACTTTGGGAGCAGACAAATGAGCAGTGCTGAGGTAAATTATACTGTAACTGAAAAAGAGGCTCTAGCTATCATTTTTGTTGTAAAGAAGTTTAGAAATTACTTGCTAGGGCAGAAATTTATAGTTGTGACAGATCATCAGGCTCTAAAATATATTGTCAATAAGCCTAACCCATCAGGGAGGATAGCAAGATGGATAATTTTGCTACAAGAATTTGAATTTGATATTATAGATAGGCCAGGAAAGAAGCATGTCAATACAGATGCACTCTCTCGAGCCTATGATGGTTTAGGTTCATCTTGTGATGATGATGATTTCCCAGATGCAGCATTGTTATCTCTTGACACAATCCCTAGTGAATACATAGATATTTGGAATTATCTGAATGAATTCAAGTTTCCTGATGGTGCCAATGCAAAGACTAAGAGGAAGATTACTCAAGCCAGTCGTCCATATTCTATTCTGCATGGAGTATTATTTCGAATAGGACCTGATGGACAGTATAAGAGGGCAGTTGGACGTGATCAAGGGAAGGAGCTGATAGAAGAACTCCACAATGGTACATGTGGAGGACACTTCTCTGGACAACTTACAGCAAGAAGGATCTTGGATGCAGGTTATCACTGGCCCACTCTTTTTAGAGATTGTTATAATTATTGTAAGACATGTGATATTTTTTAAACACATGGTAACCGTAAAACTTCATCAGCTCCATTATGCCCTATTCTTCCACTTGGTCCCTTTGAAAAGTGGGGAATAGATATTGTAGGTCCACTTCCAACTACCCCACGCCAAAATAAGTATATTGTAGTTGCCACAGATTATTTAACTAAGTGGGTTGAAGCTAGGCCATTGAAAACAGCTTCTATGGATGAAGTGGCAAGGTTCATATATGAACGCATTGTCACCAGATTTGGTTGCCCATTAGAAATTGTAATAGATCAAGGAAGCCACTTCATTAATGAGGTAGTAGAAGCCCTAGTCAATAAATTTTCTATTAAGCACAGGAAGGCAACAACATACAAGCCAAGCACAAATGGACAGGTGGAACGAACAAATTTTGTGTTGTGTCAAATTCTAGCAAAAGATGCAGCCTTGCGGGTACATAAGTGGGATAAAAGGATTCATGCAGCATTGTGGGCATATAGGGCAACATCAAAGTCAGCAACAGGATACTCCCCATTTCAGTTGGCTTATGGCATTGATCCAGTTCTTCCTATTGAGTTTGATATTCCCACTGTGAGAGTTATGAAAAATAAAAGGATGGATGAAAGTGATTCAGTAAAAGAAAGGTTGGTACATCTTCATTTGCTAGAGGAAATGAGGGAAATGGAAAAGGATATAAGCTATAAGAATAAAATGAAGCAGAAGGAATACTTTGATCAAAAGATCCGCTGGTCTCCATTTCATGTAAATGACTTGGTTCTAGTATATGATTCCAGATACAAAAAAAGAAGACCGAGAAAATTTCTTCCAAAATGGATGGGGCCCTACAAAATAGCAGCTGTGCATGAAAATGGTACGTACCGACTAGAGGAATTGGATGGCACTCCCATTACGAAATGGGTCAACCACGACAAGTTGAATATTTTCCAAGCACCAGAATAGTCTACTCCGAGGACGGAGTAGAAGCTAGGAAGGGGGAAGATGTCGACACTAAAATTTTCCTCCGTAATTTCTATTTCATTAATGTATGTATTAGGAATAGGATGTTGTTAAGTGTAATTAGTAGTAGCGTCCGATAGAAGATAACGGCGCTGTCATTACGGTGCCGCCAATAATGTAGAGTACGGTAACAGTCAAAGTACAATAGGAATGTTGTAAAAAGTAAATATTTGTCGTAAGTGGTCCGATAATGTTAAAATGTCGAAGTTGGGATAAGTAGAGAAGTAGGGTCTACATGATTAGGAATTAGAAATATTATATTTGTAATACGGACAAAGAGTGATGTCATAAATATTTTGTGTATTTTATTTGTGGAAAATTCTAAAAAGGTGGAACCCATGTGAGATGATAAGGTTTATCTTATCTTAGAAGATAAGCTTACATGTAAAGGCAAGAGTTTAAGGGATGGAATATGATTGGCCGGAAGAGATTTCCTATCCTATTTTAGAGATAAGGTGGATAAGCCTAAATTCCTATAAATAAAGAGGCCACCCCCCTCATTTAGAATATAGAAGGAAGTAGTGAGAAATATTGTAAGTGTGTAAAGGAAGCCATCATTTTGAAGGTGTGTAAAAGAATCCATTAAGAAGTGTAATTGTGAAGTTTCTCCCATAGTTATTGTTGGAAGGCAAGTGAAGTCAATAACACTTGAAGTACCTCATGGGTGAGATTATAACAATTTCATGTTGATATTATAATTTACACTTATATTTCAGATTTATCGTCATTCCTTCTTATCATAGTCTATGGTATTCTTGTGTTATGTTTGTTGTTGTGTTTCCAGATTCCATCCACCAAACTAAAGGTTGTGCATTAGTAAATAATCATAGCACGAGGAGTTCCTGGTGAAGAATTATCATAGTGCCGGATTGGTGATGATAGTCCATAACTTTCTATCCTTGGATTTTTACCCATCCTATATTTTATTGTTTTCCCTTTTACCCATGAATATTTGAAAATGTAGGATTTATTTCATGTTTGCATTAAATAAAATGAGAAAAAAGATCAAAGAGATCAGCAATTGAATATGCATGCTTGCGAGAGTTAGATATGGTACCATTAGGGTGTGCATGCACATAAGAGAGAGAATTTAGTGTCAACATAAGTAGGATCATAAAATGGTTCCCCATTTTCAAATGAAGGAGATGCGCAGACTTGGTTAAAGGGATAGTATCTTCTACTAGAGCAAGGGCATGAACCCTTTGGCTTGAGATAGAGATGATGACATGATAATGATCCATGATAGTTTGAACTAGAACACACCAAAACCATCAAGAGAAAACCCTAGAGCCACTAGGGTTCGGATAGTAGATTTGATTCAAGATTCGGGTTCACCAAATGTTTACACCCTAATTAAATCATGTTATGGAAAGTGTAAAACAATAAATAGGATGTAAGGATTTATAAATGTGGTTATTCTAATCTAATCACTTTATAATTAACATTCATAACAAGAATAATGCGTTAACACCTGTAATGCTTTATAAATGATAAAAGATAGCTCAAATACACAAGAGAAGATGGATACTTAGTTGTACATGTCAAAACAGATAATATTTGAATGTGCAAACAGGTGGAAAAGGTAGATCATAAATTGGAAATGCTTCATTTTGAATTCTAGAACTTGAAAATAAACAGCAGTAGGACGGTAAAAATGTTATGGTTCAGACATGCAACTGTATGGTCTTGATTGGAATTGTATGGTCTTGGACCCTTTGAAATTTTGGTTTTGACACTTCATGTGTGCTTCACATGCCTATAAATTCCCTTCACTATATGTCTCTCCTACTCGTACATCCTCGAGATGATCTGTAATCACCTGTAACAAAATGAAAACCCTATAAACCTACAATACCCTTCATCAAATCATAACAAACCAAAAATAGAAATCATGTGTGTAGTGAGGATTGACTACTCTTGGTGGTCAACTTATCCAAACCAATCCAAGTGTTGCAATACATTCCTTCGTATAGGATCAAACTTCTTGTAGTTCTCCTAGTTTCTTGTGTAAGTGTAAGTGTGATTTGCCTCTTGACACAAAGAATAGTCGATAATTGTATAGTATAGAATGTACCTAGCTTGGTAGTAGTGTGATATGGTGTGATTCAGCTACATGACCTAACCCTTTGTTCCTTGAAATCATTTGACAATGTTTGGAGTAACATTTCTCTTCTTAAGACATGGCTCTAAGACCTTCGCATGATTGGAAATGGAGGATACTAGACTCTTGACCTATTTGATTGTTTTATACATGTAGTATGGTTTTCTCTAATTGATGTGTCACTAATCTGGGAAGATTTTGGAGAGCCTTGAGTGATTTTGGAATGATATATTCAATAAGATCTTGCATGAATTTCAGGTGAGTTATAATGTGATATTTACTTGCTTATATACCCTTCCATAGATGAAATACTCTAATAAGGCCGACCCTAGAAAGATAAAACTGCATAATAAAGAGATTTAAATTGAAAACAGAGTCAAAAATATGGAATTTCATGATCGTACAAGTCATTCAGGACCGGATTTCACATTTTGACCAAATTGTAAGGTCCTGGACATGAGAGTTGTGATGCAAAATAGAAAATTGTGGCATGATGCATAGGGATAGTTTACTACTTTGGTTAAATAATATTCCTTGAATTGATGAGAAAGTAGAGTGTAAAGATGCACACGTCACAAAATATAGAGAGATATTTTGATTGGATTCGAAATCTAAGCATTTTTTCTTAGCAAAAGAGCACAGTTAAACTTGGTATTGCAAAATGACAAGTTACCAAATTTTAGTGTCTACACATGTTAGTGCGCCAATTTAAGGGACCTAATTTAAATTTCAATTGTCTATAAATACATAAGAATTTTATTTCATTTTTAGGAGAAAATTTAGATATATCATATTATTATTATTTTTTTAGATAAAGTTTGGAAAGGCTCCAAGGGCCATATACATAAATATATTACATTGTGAGATCATATCCATCAAAAAATCTATCAAAAAAACCCATCCAAAAAAGAAACCCTACTCGAGTCAAGAAGGATTTGACTGTACACGAGCAAGACAACCAAGAAACCAAGACTACCCAACCCAGCAACAGACCCATAACAAAGGTCAGCAAAAATGCCACAAACAACCCCTCATGTACTTTTGGCCCAAGTCCTCGAACTCAGTCTTGCATCCCCACCCTTTCTGGCCAAGTCATCATCATCCTTAGAGATGTTAACCTCCCACATCCTTTTCTTCCCCTTCTCAGCCACAACCATCTCCTGAAGGATATCCATCCTATTACTAAGCATGTGAAGCTTTGCGCCATAACGTTGAGCTCCTCTGATTAAACTCTTATTCTCAACTTTCAAGCGAATAACCATAGGTTCAAGGCTTTCAATTTTACTGGCAAGGAAATTTATGAAAAAAATTTCTTCACTCAAACCCTCTGAAGTACTCTCATCCGGACTCTACCCTGCAATAAATTGAAGAGTAGACGTTGCATCCAACTCCTTCTTAGCCTTCTCTTTCAACACATTGAGCCTGCATCTATCAGCGAGAGTCAAATATTCTTCCCAATATTCATCATACCTAATTCCAACACTTTTGGTAGGAATCGAGGTACCAGCTTTAAGCAGTAGAATAATTAACCCTTGGTGTAATGGAACATCCACAGTCTTCGCTTAAAAATATTTCACTGAATCTTGCAGGGAATTAAACAAATAGAACGAAATGCTCACCTTCCTATTTCTACGGAAGTGATTTAAAAATATGAAATTTTGGGTATAGAGCTTCCTAAACTTCCCATCAATAGTGAAATACTTCATAATAATAAAACAAACCTCAGGCCAGCACCATGGAAGAGAGTTTCAGGCTATACCATCATCCATATGAACAATCTTCTCATCAATATCAAGGAAATTGAAAACATCCTACTGAAACTGCTTTCTGTCCTTAAAAACCTTACATCCATTACAATCTATATCAGTGACCTTACCAATCAACTCCTCCGAAACAAGCAAGCTCACACCACACATCGTCACAACCCCTTTATCCTAGACTTGCACAAATTCCTTCAAAACATGCTCATCAAAACCCTGGAGCTTCTAAAAAATGAGTAACTCCCCCATTTTTAAAAATGTCCCAAATAGTCGTATCCCTTTCCATAGCTGAATAGGATGATGGCTCCACCCTCACTCTGTTACCACCCATGATGGAAGAATTATACAACACCTTCAATAAACAAGACCAAACAAAAAATTGCTCGCATAAAACCAAGCTGAGAATAAAATAATAGAACTTTGGGCCCACACATACACTAATGAGAGCAAGGATTACACAAATCCCAATCCCACGATTGTCATAAATGTCACTCTGCATGAAGGAAAACCCTAGTTGATGGCGGCATATCCACCTCATCTTGCCATATTTGATTACGATGAGCTCGTACACCATAATTGGGCCAACGTGTCTACACAAGCATTCACTTCCTGATACACACATGTAATACGAGTCTCCTTGAAATTCAGTAGTAAATCCCTAACATCATCCATAATTGCATTCAAATTAACATGATATTTCGATTTACCCTTCATTGCATTAATAATATACATAGAGTTCCCTTCCACATAAAGCTTCCTAATTTGATAATGATTAGCCCACTTTAAACCATACAAAACTACATAGGCCTCCACATAATTATTAGTTTTATTGCCTATAGGCATAACATAGGCCATAAAGAAAGAACCATTGTCCCTTCTAATAATACCACCCACACCTGCTAAACCCAAACTTCTTTTGGAAGCACCATCAAAATTAAGTTTCATCCATCCAGCCATAGGTTTTTCCCACTTCAGATTTTCCTTAATATTCTTCTTCCATAGCAAACTCTGCTGAGAGCTTTTACCAACTCCCAGAGCTTGAATGGTTTCCTTTTCACAATTAGGAACACTCTTGTCTTCCTTAAATCTAATAATGGACAGATTACTAATCAAATCTCCCATAATCATATTCCCCACTCTATCAGAAGTTTTTTGTTTTTCCCTAAAAATCCTATGATTTCTTTCCAACCATATTCCCCATAAGAAATGGGTAACACCAACTTCCAGGCTTTTGAAAAACCCCTAGAGAAAAAAATAACAATTCCACTATTCATACCAGTTAGCAAAAGTTTCTAGAAGAACCTAAAAAACCTGGAAAAGTCTCAGAATTTTGGAGAAAATTTTTTAAGCAAAGGGGCATTGGAGGAATAAATGTTGAATTGTTTCATTATCAGATTTACACAGAATGCACTTATTTGGAATCAACATACCTTTAGCCTGCAAGTTATCAATTGTAAGGATTTTATTTTGAATGGCATGCCACAAAATAAATTCACCTTGGGAATAAGAGCACTATCAGAGAGAGAATTCCACCAAGAGTTAGGTTGAGGACCATTACAAGAAATACAATATCCAGTTCTCACAGAGTACTCCCCATCCTTTATCCCTGCCCATGTTAGAGCATCTGGTTTAGGACGTAATGAAATATAAACACCACCTAGATTAATATTGAGATTTTGAAGAGCCTCCTTGATATTCTTCTCTTCACCATCCCAATGAAGAGATCTCCAAGACCAACCCCAATCTATTTTAATCCAGTGGTCTCACAAAAGGATGTCAATTGTAGAAATGAAATGATTAACAACATTTCTCCACATCGGCTGGTTTTAACGGAGGTCCTTCATCAAACCGACCAATCCTGCCAAAAATTAATCCTGTTACCATCACCAATTTCCCATTTACTCCCTTTCATCAACAAACCCTACACTTTACCAAACCATTCCAAAAACAAAAGCTTTTAGGGATGTGTTATCTACGTTTTGAGTTCACGAAAAAACGATTAGATAACCCCTACGAAATTTTTGAAGTTGTTTTTGCATTATGGCCTCTTTTAGAGAATTTCGGGTTTTCGGGTTTTTCCGACAGCTCGACATGAGTTTTAACATGCTTTGTGTCGTCTATCTTCCGAAACCCGAAACCCGCTTCGTATTGAGAAAATCAGGTTTTCGGACCCTCGGTGCATCGGAACATGCCTAATCCAAAACATGTTTTATGCCTCATGCTTTCCGATACCCGAAGTCCGCTTAGTCCTTTGTATCGGGTTTTCGGAGCTATGTAGCATCTAAACACCTCATGCTTTATGCCTCATGTTTTCTGAAAACCAAAACCCGAATTGCACTAAGCCCCCTCGTGTCGGGTTTTCGGACCTCTCAAACATGCTGACATGGCATTCATGCCGAGTTGTCGGTGTGTTGGCACGTGCCGAGCCCAAGTGTATTAATTACAAATTTTCTTATAAATATGTGGATTTCCATGTCATTTTTACCGGACGTATTTTTAACTCGTGGATTTTTCGTACATGTTCTTCCGAATTCGAAACCCGAAAGCTCGCCTTGCCCGATTGAATCGCCTGTTTTCGATCTTCCATTTCTCTGATTGAAGGTATTTCTCTCTCCCTTCTTTGTTCTTGGTTTTTACGGATCGATTGCACGTGGTTTCTTCTCAATTTCTCGCCGGGTTTTGAGGGTTTTTCCTTTCTTCTTCTTTCTAGAGTTATTTTGAAAAGGGTTTTAGGTTTCAGGGTTCTATCTCTTCTGAACTATCACTTGGTGTTATTTCTTCAAAGTTTTATTATATGCATAGTACATGAATGACAAAAAACGAGATTGTATGTTTGAAATTCGACGAAAAACCTTATTTTTCTTCTCAGGTTTTGAAGGTTGTTGCGTAGAGTCGAAGACCCGAAGTGTATTGAAGGTTTGGCGTGTCGGGGTTTCCCAAAATTCTAACATCAACGCAAGTCCCGAGCTTTCCCAAAGTTCCGACATCAACGCAAGTACCGGGCCTTCTTCTAGTTTCGACATTATCAAACGTGTCGGGTTTTCAGGATATCCCGACATCCTCCTCACGGTGTCGGACTCTTCTGTTCTTCCGGCATATTCAGTAGGTCGGGATTCTGACAGTGGACAACATCTCCTAAGCTTCTAACCTTTCTCCCTTCAACGTCCTTCATGTCGGACCCTGGTCCATCTCAGGAAAATGCTGAGAAGTCTGGCAGAATGAAATACAAGTTCAAGAAGCCGGAATCTCCATCGTACATTGATTGCAACTATGATATCAGAGACACCGAACTCGGAAATATAGACATTGAAGATTTCTGGAGTAGGGTGAGGAGTTCCTCCCCAACTCCATGGATGAAAACTATAGCCGATAGTGGCTTGCCTCTCGCAGCGGGTTTTCCCATGTCTGCTCAGTGTCCAGAATTCATATTGGCTTGTGCATCCAGTTATGACTTGGCTTCTCGTTCTATGAGAAGTCAATCAGGTGAAGTAGTGATCAAATTGGATGGAGGTTACTTTGATGACCTCCTCAAATTGCCTAATTTTGAAGAGTATGGAGAGTTGGACATCAAGTCAGCTCAGAAGGCCTGGGACAATGACCAGGAATACTGCATCAGGCATGTGAATAAAAAGTTCCTGATCAAGGCCAAACCGGCTGTATCCAGATTTCCAAGGGTGATCCCCAGGAGTGATTTCATCCAAGTAATCAATGATATCATCACTCTGCTGAGTCGGGTTTTTGGTTTTCCCGAATCGAATGTATTTCAAGGATGGATGTATCAATTTATGATCACCATCAAGAAGAATCAGCAAGGGATCGACTGGGGTACTCTCATCAGCGATGAGATTGATTCCCAAATGACAACGGTCTTGTCAACTGGGAAATTTTATATGTCTTCATATGTCACATATGCAGCAGCCGGAATGAGGAACTATCCCGGGCTAGATACCAAGGGAAGTAGAACGACGAACAAGGTGTATCAATACTTCCCTCAATTAACAAAGAAGGGGTCCAAAGAACATTTCAGAAGGGTGAATGATGCCTTCTTCTATGAAAATATCTTCAGGATAAACCCTGAGCTGAGGAAGACAAGAGTCTCAGATGAGGCTTGGGCCGAAGTTTCTAAATGGGGATGTATCTTCTTACAATTTAAGAAGTTTACATATCTTCGGGTGGTCATGTACTCAGGAGATCCTTTTCGCCTGCCCCGCTATCCAGGGGATAGACTGATATTAATGGAATTGGTTAAGCAACTGTTGGATTTCCATAAATTCCAACAAAGCAAACATAAGGCTGTTGTGTCCTTCCCAATTTCTATTGGGAGATATACTTGCTCAACAGTAGTGAAGGCCAAAAATGTTGAATGTAAACTTCAGGACAAATTGAAGAAGCATATGAAGCCTCGAGACGGTTTCGACATCCGAGGAGTGCTCAGGGCATATGGAACCCAGCATATGCATAGGCCAAACATAGAGGATATTTGGGTTGATCTGCGTAATGAGGTTGTTGTTCGCAGAAAGGATAATAGCAGATTAACTATTGCTGAGATTCAAACACTGGAGCTTCCTGATTTGCCAGAAGGTACGAGTGGCAATGAAAGTGTTTTGGATCCTTCCTATGATGGACTAAATGAAGACCAATATGTTTTCCCACCTATTGATTGGTCAGCCAGTGAAAAAGCCTCTATTACAGATAGGTTAGCCCTAATCCTTGCTCGCACCAAAGCATGGCTTTCCTCTTGGGGAATGAATTTTAAAGATGATGAGTTTTCAAAGTTGGCTGCTTTGGAGGTGGGGCCCTCTAAAAAGGAAAAGGACAAGAGATCTTCTAGGGCACCTATAAAATTCAGGATTGTCAAGAAGAGGAAAGAAACACAAATCTCTTCAATTATTTCTCCAGCTGAAACAGTGGATGTGCCAGAATCACCAACACCACCAGAAATAGGAGAAATTAATTTGGAAGAAGGAGGAAGTCAGCTTCTGGATTCATCATTTGTTGATTATCAAATTGAAGAGACCTTGTCTCTTACATCTCAGGCTTTGGAGTCAGAATCTGTGCCCCCTCCCTCACAACCACTCCTACCTCCTCATTCTCCATCCACTTCTTCAAGCATGGCCGGTATTTTCTCTGGACTTTCACCCCTCTCCGCTAGAACCCAAGTGATCACCAACACGCCCACTCCTGTGCCTCTCTTTATTGAATCTACTACCACATTAACAACTGTTCCCCCTCCAATAGTAGAATCTTCTCCTCTTGAGAGTAGAATACCAGTTACTACAACATGGGCAATTTCCTCTGATACGCCGCAATCGCTACTCGAGCAAACTCCGAGGAAGAGGAAGGTGATTGTACCCCTACCAGCCTTTGATTTCAGCTCACTCAAGGCTCGTACTGCGGAATCAGCCAAGAAACCCAAAATAGTTTCAAGGGTTTTGGTGGATGCTTCAGGAGATAAGTTCGCAGAGATTGCCACTCCCTCGACTGACAAAACTAGAGAGGATGTAACAGCCTCTGATTATCAGATAACCAGGGTGGCTCTAGGGAAAGTGACAACAGAAGGGGCGCAACAAGATGCACGGGATTCCATAAACGTGTTGTGCCAAAAGATGAAGGAAACAAAAGACAGCAGAGATGAGCTTAAGAGAAAAGTGGAGCAGTTGACAGAGGTTTTTCTGAAACTCTCAACACCCCTTGAATCCATACCATCTTCTTCTGTCTCTGCCGGATTTGATTTCTCATCAGTGCCTACGATTGAGAAGATTGCTAAAAAAGGAAGAGTGGTTGATGAATGGATCCAAAGGTTGCTCCAACAGGGGAAGGAAGTGATTCAAGACGTAGTGAAAGTTCATCAGTCTTTAGGGGACATTCAGAAGGAGGGAGAGAAGATGGATGAAGAATTCTCTCAGGAGATTAGTCATCTTGATTTGAATTTTGAAGCTCTCCATGTATTAAAGCAAATACCAGCACATCTCTTGGTAGAAGAAGGCGTTCTTCCACATACAGATAAGCATTTCCAGCTGACCAAGGCCATCAGGTTCAGAGTAAAGATTCTCAACGAAGCCTGCAGTAAGTTGAGAGAATCAAGGGATAAATTGATCGATGGGAAAAGTGATTTGGAAGAAGAATTGCTGAAGATTTTTCCAAAGGTGTTAGTTGGGAACTCAGGTATCCTATCAGTAGATGATCTCTTCAACCAAATTCGAGAGTCTGTTCAGCAGGAACCAATACAAGGATTTGGTCTTGAAATCATCGATCGGTTTGTAAGGGTTGAGCATACTTTGGAGGCCTTAAGGAAACTCAGCAAAGGATTGAAAAAGCTTCCCGGCAATGCCAGCGATATTCATGAGACCTGTGAAATTTGGAACGCTCATTCCACTGCGCCTGATGAGAACGAAATGCAAGGCATAATTCGGAAGTTCCAGGAATTTCAGAGCAAACAGTCTCAGCTGGAGGAAGAAAAAGAGGAAGGAGCAAAGGATGACGATTCAAACTAAGTCCTAACGTTTCATGTCATTTCAATTTTGAAATTGACATGTCTTTTTCATTTCTGTTTCGTTATATTTTCGAATCATATTTTGACTTGATCTCCTGCGTGAGAATCAAGCAAAACAGAACTCTAGTTAAAATGCTACTTTTTCGGATCTGCCCTATTTTATCTCTACTTCTTTTTGTTATAAATAAGGGATGCTTTTGCATTCCAAAGGGTCGAGATTTTTTGGAATATTTAGGGGCTATTGGAAAGAAGAAAAACTTTGTGTTTTCGTTCAATCATTTTGAAGAATAGAATTTGATATTGTTTTACAGACTTTGTGTTGTGGAATATATCTTACCTAAGACAGTGTTATTATGTTCATGATCTTAGGCTATTCTTTGCATAGCATCTCAGTGTTTCTAATTATTTCAGACATTATATCTGTGATCTAAAGCTCGTATGATTATTTCGTGCTCTGTGTTTACTCGAAAGAAAATACGTTTCTCTCATTTCCTTTCTACTGTGCTTCTTTCATTGTAACAGTTTCTAACCTAGTTCATCTACGAAAGAAATATTCTTTAATCGTGTGAATGTGGATTTCGGGATTTCATCCCAACCCCCACTGGTTAGATTAGTGTGAATATTGTATATATTGTTTACTGTGTTTTAGATTAGCAATAAACAGGCAGCCTCACCTGTCTTTGAGGAGGGATTTAATCTCATATACTGTGGTTGAACCTCATATTTTGGTTTGACAAAATATCCAACCAACAGTTTTTGGCGACTCCGCTGGGGATTACAGATCAATAGTATAAAGCTTATCCTCTTGGTGTCTGGCGACTCCGTATTTGCCTTATTTTCAATAAGATCTCCTTTCAGTTCAAGCTGACCAGGAAGATCTTCACTCGGTCTCGCCGAGCTCAAGGTGAAATTGATCCACTCTTTGAGTTACTGCAACAGCACAATTTTAGTCTTTCTCCCAACAGCATTGTCTCTAACCAAACCAGAAGTTCTTCACCTGTTCAGAGAAACCGGATCCCTGTGGAACGGGAAGCATCTGCAACTTGTCGTGCATTACTCTTGTCAGATACTCGGATCCCTGTACGCACTCTTTTCAGAAGGATGGCAGTTCAACCTGTGCCTTGGGGTTGCAGTTATTGGTCCTCTTTCTTTGACTCCTCCATTGCATGAGTTACCACGTGGATCGCGTAAAAACATTCCCAAGTTCAATGGGGATGGGAAGCAGCATCTTGACGAGCACATTGCATATTTCTTTGTTTCATGCGGTGTCCTCGGAGTGGCCCACGAAGATGTCTCTGTTCGACTCTTCGTTGAAACGTTGCAGGGAGCAGCAGCTGAATGGTTTTATCATCTCCCGAATGCATGCATCCCAAACTGGGCTACCATGCGGACTAAGTTCGAAGCACGTTTCAAACCAGCTGAAGATTCTCATGCTTTGTTAGCTCAGCTCACGCATATGAAGAAGGAATCGCATGAACCTATGCGGGAATTCGTGGCAAAGTTCAACAAGCTGATCCAGAAAATTCCATAAATAGCTGTACCGACTTCGGAAAACCAAAAATGCTTCTTTATCAATGCTCAACCTCCTGATATAAGATTTTTATTACGAAGGTCGGTTATCCCAGATTTGGCTACTGCTTAGTCAACAGCTACTGAAATAGAGGATGATCTCATCTTGGCAGGAAGGATCAAGAAAGACATACCTAAACTCAAAAATCAAGGTTCTTCTCAAGGTAACACGGATCCTATGTTTCAAAAAAATGGCTAATGATTTAATTGCTTTAAAAAATAAAATGTCCCAGCAGGTGAGCAATGTTCCGTATCGGGATATCCCTAGACAGAATTTCAATAACAACAATGGTGCACCTGTCAGAGATAGGCCACGATTAACTCCTGCTCAACCGAGACTAGCAATTGAAGCTCCTCCCGTCAATGCAGCAGTAGAACTAATTGAAGAAGACGATGAACCAGAAGAACAAGATTCCCGTGAGGCTTTCGAAGCTTCAGGATATGCCGATGAGCCTTATGACGAGTCAGCTGGCGACTCCAGCATTGGGTATTTGGAATATGATGAAGATGACTGTGAGCCATATGGTCAGTCATTTGCTATGTTCACTCGGTCCCAATCTCAGAATCCTAGAAAATCTCTTGAAAACACTAAGGAGAAGAATAAGGAACCTCCCATATCAATAGTTAAGAGAGGTACTCCTATTTCGGCGCAGACTGAAAGAGAGGTTACTAAGAAGGTAGTTGCTCCTTATTCTTCTTCTCCTAAGATCAGTACCTCAGCACAAGCTCATGTAATTAGAACTGAGCCTACCATCATTCCTTCTTATACTACTTTTGACATTATTGATCATGCAAAGAGAACCAAAATTCAAATGTCAGAAGCAGAATACCTTCAGTCGAATCCTGAACAATTTGAAAAACTGGCTAAGTTCATCAGAAGTAAAGCGACTGTTCCATCACCTTCAAAAGGTCTCCTTCCAATCCTACTCAACTCCCACCACAGAATAATCTGACCTTTGCTTCTTCCTCAGGAAAGATTGAACCATTTTATTTGTTTCTACTTATAAATGGGTTTAAACTCAGCAATTGCATCATTGACTCAGGGGCCTCTGATAATGTTATGCCCGCAAAAGTGGCCCATGCCCTTGGGCTTACTTTGACTAAGTCATATGGACGGTGCTATTCCATGGAAACTAAACAAGTCCCTCTGATTGGTCAAATCAAGAATGCACAGTTTGCATTTGTTTCCTTCCTTGAGAAGAGAGTGAAAATGACTATTCTGGTTGCCGACATTCCTGCAGCTTACAGTATTCTCTTGGGTAGAGGATTTTGTAAAGACGTCGGAGGAGAGATTAATATGGATTGGACCAAAGCTAAGATCCCAGTCAATGGGGTTCATCAGGTTCTTCATCTTGAACCACAGGCGAAGTATTTGGTGACCAAATCAGATGATCCAAAAGCTCAGATCCTTTTCGAAGATGCTAGCTTTGGGAATTATTTCATGACTTTAGAGATACCCCATTGTAGATGTTGAAGAAGAAGATCCCAATGCTATTTGGACACTCGAATTTGATGGTAGTTGCTCAACATCTGGATCAGGCGCTCGTGTTGTCCTTATATCTCCTAGCTCCGAGATTTTCCCATCAGCTTACAAGTTGCAATTTGATAATACTAACAACACGGCCGAATATGAAGCCCTGTTATTAGGATTAGAATTAGCCAGACAGAAGGGAATCAAAAATATTAAGGTTCAGGGAGATGCGGAGTTGATTGTCAATCAGGTCAGGGGTATATATCAGATGAAAAATGATCGGTTGAAACATTACCGGAATAAAGTTTGGGATAGTATAGAATGCTTTGATGCATTTTCTATCAAGGCAGTTTTAAGAGATTATAATGACAAGGCTGATTCTTTGGCCGTATCTTCATCCCTTCTTCTTCCTCATCCTCAGTTCAAGCAAGATACATACTCTATCGAGATTGTGCCACCGCCCTAGCGTCCCAGATAATGCAACTCACTGGCAAGTGTTCAACGATGATCGATAGGTGCTGGATTTTCAGAAAAGTGTGACAATTTCAGCGAATTATATTTTGGTGGGGGGTGGGGGGG
>CM034150.1:777076933-777112527 GCA_019776745.2 Taxus chinensis
AGCATGAATTCACCAAACATAACAACACAATTGCAAAATAACCGTTCAAGAAATAACAAAGTGTGTTTACACACTCATATACAATTTACTTTAAGCATTCAATTTTCAATTTCAATCTTAAAGAAGGGGGGGGGGGGGGATATAGACACTCAAATTTAGTAATTTGCATTTTGACAACCCTTGATTTGACTATGTACTCTTGCTATGATAAATACAACTATCCATTCCATATTAACACTTTCTAAGGTCAATTGTTTATGTTTTTTATTCTTACACACTAACATGTCAATACATCATGAGAATAAAATGTAAAAAATCAATAGACAAACATCATTATATCCAATCCATACTTCATTTGACCCATATATAGTTTGGTCTATAATTTATATCTGGTCTTGACCCATATATACAGTCTTTGACCAATATGTATCCCAAACACACTTTAAAATTGACATCTTTCTTTATGTCTTATACTTCATTTATGTTGTCATTTCTTAGGAAAATCATCTATGGAAGCCTATATAAGGAAGTAAACACTATCTCATTTGCTAACATGGAATTCCTAAGGTAATGCACTAGAGAACTCACTTCATACACTTACAAAAAACATCCAAATCTCCTTAAATATTACAATAACACATATGATGTCATTAGGGTAACATCTACATTAGGTATGAAGCTACAAACTAGGTCAAGAAAACTATATATCCTATCTATAAGCTCTCAAATATCATATCTCCAAGTATTTTAACAAGAGAAAATTCAAAGCTAGCATGGCCAAAGAAATTGAAAAATCTAATTGATCTATCTAAATATCACATGATAGGTGGAGAATGACGTGCTGTTTGATGCCCCTTCAAAGTAATGCCAACGTTAGTAGTGCATGGGGGTGCCCACAACCCTTATAATGTTTTTTTGCAAGACTCTTTGTCTATGGATAGGGTATGAGATGATCAAGTCTATGGATAGGGTATGAGATGATCAATCCATTCAGAGAGCCTCATTGCACGTGTGAAAACTAGAGTTTGACAACGATAGACAAAATTTTGAAGGTGACTAACCCAAGAAAATTTAGCTTCTAAAGTAGAGAAGGTATAAGACCATACAATAGGGTCAAGATCATATGGTACGGTCCTAGCAGTTTGGTACGGCCCTGCCCCAGGTTAATGCACAATTCCAACTTTAGTTGTGAAAGTTATCTAGGTTCATATCTCCCAGTTTCACTATTGTACAACCCCACATATATCTATAAATCATTTAAAATAAGATAAGTTCTTCTATACATCTATTTTGTGCTTTTGAATGCATTTTAGGTTGATTGGTGTATGCAAATTATTTCTATCTAGTCTAATTTGTAAATCAGAGTTAGTATTTATATTGTAACATCTTTGTAAGATCTATAATCAACTCTAATATATTATAGACCTAATTAAATTGACATAAAATTTAATTTAAGGTTAAACATTTATGTCTTGTACTAATTTGAAAATGGGCATGCCATCTTTATGATATTATACTAGAGTTACCTATGTCAGATGATTTCCACAATGGTTTTTATGGTGACAAATACAACTTGAGATTATGGATCAGTTGAGTAAATACCTGATGAAAACCTAATTTTTCCTTAATTAAATTTTCTTTCTTGAAAATAATTAATTTTATATCATGTTATATTGTGGGACTTGGAGGATAACTTAGGTGATATCTAGGAGGTTTTATCTGGCCTCTTTGAGACCACCCTCTTATTCCTATATCCATTTATATTTGGTTGTGTGTTGAGATGGTTGTGTGTGAACCAAGGAATCAATATATTGATTTAGATTAGACCTTGAGGTATTAAACTTTGAGCTATGTTTTGAATGCTTTGGCCAAATTAGTGTTTTCTATATCCATTTTCTATTCATAATGCAACTAGCATTGTGTGTTATTGAAAACCAATAGACAGTGGGGTACTTGTGCTTGATATGCATGTAATAGTGGTAGTATGAATTATAAACGATTATCATTACATGATATGTTGGGGTTTGAATTACCTTATTTATTCCTTAGTTTAATGGAAGGAACATTATCCATTTAGGGAGGTGAAGGTATATCCTTCATGGTTTGTGGTCGGAGGTAAAATAATATGATGATGTTCTCCCTCATATTTATTTGTACTAATTGCTTAAAATATATACATGTATACCTTGATCGTAGTGTTTATCATTTATTGCTTACTTATACTATTTCTTAGCTACAAGATATATATATATATATATATATATATATATATATATATATATATATATATATATATATATATATATTTGCCCATTTTACTTTGAATTACATATTGATTAGTGAGTTATGTAAATGGAATATTGTTGATATTTATGAATAAAATATAGATGTATGATTGTTTGTAGATTATTTTGTTGTTATAATAAAATTTTGATTAAACAATATTGTTTTGGTTTATTTTAAGAACTATTTTAGATGTAATTAAGGGAATGTTCTATATATAATAACAAGATGACACAATAATTTATCTAGTACTTATTGATTATCATAATTATGTGGATTTAATTTATGATGTAAATTTAATCTTTGATTAGTTGCATACTTAACTTGACTTATTGATAATAGAATCAAAACTTAACAAAAAATGCATGTTTGTAATTAATCATAACTAGAGGTTGTTACAATTTGGTATCATAGCCTATGTTCTAAACTTAGGCCTAATAGGTTCATGTACACTAACTCAAATTTATAACTTTCTTGAGAAAATATCATGACATGTAATTGAGATAATGGTAACATTTCCAACAAAAATTCCAATGAAAATATACCTAACAAAATGGGGAATCAATTAGAAAAAATTGACCAAATCCTTGCTTCCCTCCATGATATACATGAATGAATCACTACTTTGGAGTATGAGGTCCATGGGAATCCATAGTTGGAATAAAAGGATGAAGAAAAAACCAAGAGAAAGAGTGATAACGTGAGGAAAAAAAAAAAGGAGAGCTAGGAGGTTGTCATGATCAGGAAGACGAGAGGTAAAAAGAAAATAAAAAATATATGATTAAAGAGCCAATTAAGGATCTTGAAAAGATTATCCCACCCAAATTTAATGGCCTAGTTATTGGAGATGTTGTTGAGGGTTGGTTAAAAGAAATGGAAAAATGTTTTGAGACCCAAAATTTCTCTGAAGAAACTAAGGTAATTAAGGGAGCCTACTAGTTTCTAGTGAATCTTCAACCTGATGGGATGATACAAATATATAAATGGCTATAGTTGAAAATTCCATCAAATAGAATAAATTTGTGGTATTCTTATGGAGACTATGGTTGCCACAGGTATAATTTGATAATAAAATAACATTCCAAAATCTCCATCAAGGATATCTTATGATAATCAAGTACAAGAGAAGTTGAATCATCTCCTTAAGCATGTTTCTTAGTATCATCTAGATGATATGTTTTAGATTATAAAGTTTATCATGCGATTAAATATAAAAAATTAGTGTTGAAGTATATGTGCATTGAACTTCCTCTTTGGATGAGATAATTTAGAAATAAATTAAGAAAAAGTAGAAAATGCAAACCATGGTAGGATTAAGGGAAGAAAAAATAATTAGTTTTAATATTTGGAAAAAATTTCATTTAATTTCAGAAGAACATGGTTGATAAAGGAAAATAAGAAAATAAATACATTCCATAATAAATTTGGGTCTATAAAATCAAGAAACACTTCTAGGTATTTGTTGTCCAAAATAATCCCCCCGGTTATTTTGACAACTTGCAATTCCATTTTGGCTCTGACATTATGTTTATAGGTTGCATGTGCCATGGGTTTTTGTCCTTGGTGCATTTGCTAAGCTATAGTTCTTCGTGTGTGCTCCCCTTTCTTTTCCTCTTCCCTTCACTTTATTCTTCACATCTTATGTATGCTACCACTTTCCTTCCTTCTATTCTACTATCTTCCTTCATTTTCCCTTTGTGTGCATTCCTTGCGCATCTACTCTATGTTAGAACATAATATTAAGTGTTGTTATAAACTTTAGTTTATAATTAAATAATTTAGAATATTTATATTCTTAATTATTTAATATAAACTATGAGTTTATGGTTAATTGGTTTTTAATTAAATCAATTTATTTAAACCGGGCGTATAACCTATCACTTAATGTTCATAACCCTTGGGGTTATATAAATATGGCTGTGGACCATATTCAGGTGAATAAAAGAGGATTCACATCAGGTAAAAACATGGAGAAGAGTGAGGAAAGGAGTTACTGGATTGTGTAAAGTTTCTATTATATGGAAAATTCTCACTTCTTAGTTTTTTACCCCATTGGGGTTTTCCACGTTAAATCTGGTGTCCTTGTGTAAATTTATTTGTTTCATATGTTTATTATAATGTTTATTTACCATTATTTATTATATTAATTTTAATCTTGGTCCTAATATGGTATCAGAGAGGTATGGTTATAGTTTTAATTTAATTAACCAATCAGTATGATGGCTAGGTTGGTTGGTTATTAATATTTATTTAACCCCACTTCCCTTCGTAACATGATTTTTGGTGTTGGCGTATGCACATGTGAAAGGGACTCTAGATTATTACATGCACGTGAATTTTTTTTACGAGACCAGTTAAGGATCATTAATATTTGAAATATTTCCTATGTTCTCTATAGGTTCATGTGTGCAGGTTATAAGATATTAAAAGTTAAAATCAAATTAAATGAAGAAGGTGTAGATTGAGAAACAGGGACGGAAGCCTGTGTAATTTTATTAATCTCAATCAACTAAAAAATTACAGTGAATAGGCTGCAATATTTATAGATATTGCACAGCCAAATACATCCGGGAGAATAAGTTGCACAGGTGCAACCAAATGCCAGAATAAACAAGCTTCCAATAACACCCGGGAAGCAACAATTACATAAAAACAAATATATTGTTGAAAAACACACATTCAGTTATGTAATAAAAAAAATAGCAATGAAATATATACCATCACAGTGAAATGAAGAGAGGCATACACATTTATTTGTATTTGTGTAGACCCATGAATTGTAACGCCCCTTTGGGCTTACATGAAATGATAAATCAAATAAGTAATGGCCAAACAAAAGACCATCTATCCTGGTAGAGAGAACAGTGCCCATACCATTTGCAGGGCTACCCATTGTTCTCAAATTTACTATAATCTGAATACATATTAAGCGAAGTGATGCATACCCACAAGTCTAAACGTGATTTAAAATAGAATCTCATTGGATTTGGTGAACCAGATCAGACTTTGTTGAGAAAAACATCATAAAGATGCCATTGATGGATCTTCCAAACTTGTTTTAAGAACCCTACTAAATGTATTAGGGCTAAGGGCATTAAGAGTAGCCATGGACCACATCTGAAGTAAAACATATTACTGAAATGGTTTATCTACCAGCAGCTGTAATGGCGAACACAAAAAAATTAGAATATTGCTGAGAGAAGTGCCTATCGGAATTAGAAATAAAAAAGGCCAATTTGCGTAAGTTCATAATTTGTTCAGGGTATTATTGAGAGAAGTACCTGTAAAAAAAATACCAATTGGTTTGAGGATGGGATTTATTTTTTATGTGCTTCTTGCCAAACCAAAACTTTAGTAAGTTTCTCTTTGGTTTTGGCACAAAATTTTCCAAATCTACAAATGAAAATTGTTGTACTCCTAATATTTTGTTAGAAAAAATGTCCTATACTTGCAGGTTGTGGTATTTTATATTGACACGCCTAGAACCAGAATCAGATTGCATTTGACTGTAATTCTGCAATCACAAGCTCAATCAATCTGGCGGTGTTTGGTATGGTTTATGCACATTCAACTTTGGATTTTTTATTATCTATTTTATGTGAATATTTCAAGTTACAACTTTCATATCAAGTATAAGCTCTTCTGGAATATTAATTTAGAATTGGAATTTTCTCTTGTTTTTTCCCTTTTCTGCTTGGTTAATGATTGTACCCGAGCTGACATGAACCTAAGTATCAGATTGGATTTCCCCTAGCCTGGTTGTTTAGTTTATTCAAGGGAAGATTCCATGTGGACTGTGGAGAAAATAAGCCCCGGGACGAGGATTCCTACTTTAAATTTCTTGCTCAAACAAAGGTCTTGGACAGGCCTATTAAATCGGAGCCTAATGAGGCCCCATATTTAAATGAAGAGTCAGTTTGGGAGGAAAATTCAGGGTGGAGTGATATTGAGGATAGGGACTATTGAATTCTCCCCAAGGAATTTTTGAAATATACACATAAGCATTGATTTGAACTCAAGGTCAAATGTATATCTCAGTGGTAAGCCAGATAATTTACATTCACTTTTGAATCTTGCTGAAATCATAGTTTACACCTTCAACTTTGTGAAATGATTTAATTTTTGATGTTTGATAATTTAGTTTTGTTGCACAGTTTATGGTGCTAACAAAAATCCAAATGTCTTATGAGACTGATTGGACGTATACATTACTTCTACTTATTAAGGAAATATATCAGCCTTTTTTATTTTTTCCTTAATTGATTACCTCAGCTGATGTTGTGATTTATTTTTTACAGTGTTTGCTATTTCAAATTCAAGGTGCCTAATTGCTCGGTCTGTTTAACTGATCCAGGCAGCAATTCTAGTGGCGCAACTTCCAGAGACCATAACTTTTGCACCGTACCTCCGATTGACTCCGTTCAAAAGGCAACGGAAAGCTTGGAATGTGTAGAATGTGATGAGAAGGTGCGAACTTTGTTCAACAATGTTTGACCCCCGAAATCCATGTTTAAGGGGCCCAAATTGTGATTTTTGTAGTGCTGTCTAAAAATAGTAAATTCTAAAAATAGTATGTTTCGCAAAATTAGTGCACATGTAAGTCTTGGAAGATGAAACACCTCGTCTCCCTTGAGACTGGTGACCTTCCACATCTTTCTAGGTGTCCTTTCGTATTTATAAAATTATTATAAATACATATGTAACCGGAAAAGGGATAGACATCTCTTGGCAAAGATAATTGATGTAATTTGAAGTCTTTGAGTAATTTACATCTCTTTTCAGAGATAGTTGTTTTGCAATTCATTTGGCACATTTGTTAATCTGTTCCTTAAGTCTGAAACCCCTCGGTTTTGGATCATTAACAATGGTATGCATTTTATTTCTAACTTTTCCCTAATTTTTGGAACTAGTAATTTTTGGAACTCGTAAGTTATTGAGTCACAACATTGTGTTTGGTTCTGTCATGCTAAGGACTCACAAAAAGTTGACTTTAGCCTTAACCAAGTTAAATTTTTTTTCCAGTGGTGTATTGGGTGAGAGTGAGGATTTTTCTAAAAAATCTATTAATGATTGGTTATGGTTGCAGTTTTTCGGAGGCTATGGGTATCCTACTTCATTTGAGCAGACCTATCGATGTCTTCCAACTTCTTTTATTGATAAGGTATTTCAGCCTTAAAGTGTTCCTTTTTTATGTTACCTTGTAGTTGTAACATTCTTTTGGAAAATCATATTATTATTTGTTGAATTTCATTAGTGGATACATGTTTTATAAAGAATGCAATAAAAATGAAGTTATACTCTCAATAAAATGCCTTATTGCAGTGCATCTGAGTACATGGGCGATCCTAATCAGCCTCACGGAGACCATAATTATGTAATACATCTATATGTTGTTTTGTGTGTAAAGAGTCCATAAGCAACAAATTGTTATATGCTTCTCCGCACATAGAGAGTCTATAAGCATTTACGTTTCTATCCTACCCATGGTGGCATGTTTCTTACTATAGGAGAAGACACAATTTTTCTTTGGTATGAACAAAGCCTCTGAAAAAAACAATGATGTCAAGCACACCTTCTCTTCCCCTTCTGTTGCATATATTTCTTTTAATTTGGCCAACATATGTGATTGACATCATTATACCTCATATGCAAATGACTTGTGAAACTCAATGTTGTGGTAAATAAAGTTACCTAAAGTTCAACTTCTGCAGTACAAGGTTGGTTTTGAGTGCATTGCATAAACTTGAAGAAAGGAGTCAATATTTCCCACAAATTTGGTTTACACTGATGCATGCACATTCTCTAAAATACGTATGTGATTTACACCAGTTTTATCTGACAATTTATCTATTTCATAGCATCACAAAAAATTGTCCTAGCTGTAATATGCAAAGGAAATAAACTAATGTCCCGATCGTTTTCAAAGTGCCTATGGTGGAGTATTCCACTAAGATGCAAGCACACTATTAATTTCATAATGTGATTGTGGAAGCTTCTATTCTTGTACAAACTTATGTAGTATGACATTAAATCTTAACATTTTATTTGCATTTACAAAGGCAAGCTTATTATTAAACCCTGTTAAAAACTCTTTTGTTTCCTGTTTATTTCAATTTGGTAGTTGCCTTCTATAATGTTGTATGCAACAGGTATTTGTAATTGTTGTATATTCCGGTGTTTATTTTGAGTACAACCTTGTTTGATGCCAACATCTTGTGCCTTTTAGTATCCTTTGAGTAGGATAAAGAATATAGATAATAAAAAGAAACACTAGAATTTAGCTAATCATCTCATCCAGTTAGAATATATTTGTTTAATTTTGTGCATATCTCCTTGTTACAAATTTACTATTGGAGGCCACTGATCCTGGAATAAATTGTCTAATGTAGTTAGAATACGTCATTTGATTTTTTGTAAATCTCATTGTTACAAAATTAGTATTACATGGTACTATCAAAAGGAACACTTCAAATTAGTTTTCTGGTGCAGTTGCATATGTTCATTTGATTTCATATAGTATGTATTGTGATGAAGTTAATATTCTTGTATAGTTTTGATGATGGTTATTTGGTTTCATTTTCCAGCCCCAACTAGAAAGTGGTGACAAAGGTATGTCCATTGTAATTATTTGAACGCAATATGGATTCTGAAACTATTTCATATCACTCTAAATCTGTTTGGAACTATCCATATTACTCTATGGCACAAATTTTTTTTTATCTCTTTCATTAACATTTTTGAATTTGTAACTCATGCAAATGCCTTTGTCAACTGCCAATTATAATGCCTCCGTCGACACTTGATCGCCAGGTTGATTTTATGCCTTACTAATGTTTTTTTGGATCTATAATACATTTTAGTGTCCATCTACTCTATTTTGGCCATTTTTCCCTGTATTTGCATCTTGATGGATATTAGAGTTTCTTTCTTTTCTGGTATAGATCTTTACTCTAATTGGATTTGTTTTACTGATTTTCAGCATCTTTACACATAGAATATCCCATGCTTCTTGAGCTTCAGAACCCAACCACACAGCGTATTTCACATTGTGGGGTGCTTGAATTCATTGATGAGGAGGGCATGATTTATATGCCATGTTGGGTATGTATAACAAATCCATAATGGTAAATTGTGAGAATTCTTTCAGGTCTATTTGGCACCAAATTTTATGTTATTCTTGGCATTACGAAACTTGGTGTTGTGTTATTTTTGGTATAAGATGATGCAAACTATGCTATTAGAAGAGGGTGATACATTGAAAGTAAAAAATGCTACTTTTCCCAAAGGGACATACCTCAAATTGCAGCTGCACACAAAGGATTTTATAGACATATCCAATCCAAAAGCTGTGTAAGTACCTATTCTTACTTCCATATATGCATGCCTCACATTCTAAGTGTAGCGTATAAACTCTTCAGATTCAAATTCTTTGCTTAAAGGTACTCACTTGTAGCAAAATATGTGATGCACAAAACATGAATGCAAATTATTTCTCTAGAAAATTTGGTGACTTACTTCTTCAATTCTTGCAGTTTGGAGACTACTTTAAGGAACTTCTCATGTTTGACCTCAGGCGATAGCATTATGGTAGCTTACAACAACAAGCAATATTACATAGATATAGTTGAAACAAAACCTGCATCTGCCATAAGTATCATTGAGACAGATTCTGAAGAGGACTTTGTTCATCCTTTTGATTACAAAGAACCAGGAAAAGTACCAGTTGTACCTGTTGCTGGAAGTACAATACCATCTCAAGGTGCACATTAGTTAGAACATATTTAACAAGAAAATCTTTTTCTCACAAGAAGCAGTAAAATCCTGCTTTGATTGCAACAATTAAATATTCGCCTATTTGATCACCCTGTTTCCATTTAAAAAAAATTAAATGTCTCGTTGAAAACCACTAAATATTCAAACTTGGCTTGAAAGAAGACATCAAACCCTGACCAGCATGAGAGCTTTGGCATTATGGCTTACCAAACGTTTGGTAGAATGCCACAACCAATTGCACCCTAATGCTGAATATAATGAGGATATGGCCTTGTAATGACATTTTTAAAAAGGTAGATCTTTCACAAAGGAGATCCTACTAGGTTGAAACACAAGAGAATAGTTTCATGTGAATAGGATTTGCAGAAAAAACTAGGTTATGCTAGCTGAATCCATTCATTTGAATCAGGCAACCTAAACAAACCCACTCCAAATTTATTCTGGCAAAAAAAATCATGCAGCCGTGTCTTTTCCCTAGCAAGTATATTATCAGTAAATCTATCTCTGTGAATGTATTTATGTTGTTTTAAAGCAGAGGTAGTGGAAGAACATTTTCAACGTTGTCACTAGAAAATTTCCATTAGTCCAGGGTTTAATCCTTTCGTAACTGTTTTACTACTGCCAATGTTTAACTATAAAAACTCAATTCGATATTTTATGTGTTTTGAGTTTAAAAAATGTTTTCATATTCTACATGTTTCAAACCTTTCTTATATTACTTACAGTTGTTTTCCCTGCTGCATTAAATCTCAATCAGTTGTAAATGTATTCATGATTATCCCCTAAAATTATATCTACATAATATGTTGTTTATACACCCCCTTGCAGGGGCTCGAAATATGACAACCACATTTGACACCATAACAGGTCAAATTGGAACTGATTGCCCTTGCATACAACAACTACTATTTCGTTTCGTTATTCATTCAACTCTTTACATTTCGTTTCGTTATGCACAATTTCGTTTCGTTATTCATTTAACTCTTTACATTTTCTGTGTCTACTTCATGTTTTATAAGAAAACTATCAAATCCTTTGGAAAAAAAAAAAACTCTTTTAACAACATACATTGATTTTAAGTACATGATTCCTTACATATAAATACATTAACAAAAAACAAAAAATTGCAGCTTTGGCAAGTATTGTTAATAAGTTATTACTAAAACTGATAAAAACTTTTTTGATAACCACCATGTCTTAATTACTCTGTCTAAAGCGAAACCACCTGCCATTGTTTAGCCATAGTTTTCATCTTCCCATCAATTTCAAACCAACCCCAAACAACTTTTTGTTTCAATTTTTTTACTTCGACAATTCAACTGCAATATTTTAAATTCAAGAAACAACATAAATTTATACCGAATGTAGAAAACACCAAATAAATGTCTAGCCTTACATTCCCAACCCCAACTGTCCCGTCACCACTAGTAATAATGGGAGGGGAAGAGGTAGATGGGAAGGTCGGGGGGATGAGGAGGAGGACGGAGTCGAGGCTTCTCTAGTGCCGATGGAAGATGGAATGATAATTACAGTAGACGAGGAGGTGGAGGAAGGTCTCAAGGCGGAGGCGGAGGCGGAGGTGGTGGTGGAGGGAGACATCAATTTGGTTTAGAACAGAGACAGTCGGTTAGAAAGTCTACAACAGGGTTAGAGACATCTTGATGGATATTTCGACTTTGATATCGGCAGAAAATTTTGGCTTCGTTAAGGTAGAGGGCCAGTCACAAACCGTGAAATTCAGATATGGCGAGGGGTCAAAAGAGACACGAGATTTTTCGATGTGGAAATCAGCAATGAATTACAGTACACCTTGAACGATAGCAAGGAGAGGTCTCGAGCAATGTACGCGTGTTTAGTGTGGTGCAAACAGAGGAATCCGTTGGTTTTCGAGCAATAGCTCTATAACCTTTTGTTGATGAGCGCAGAAAATCCTGGGGAGGTGCTTTGGGTAATTACAAAATGTCCTGTCGGATTTCTTCTCGTTTTGGAGCCGCGGCAACCGCCATCCAGTCTGGTGTGAGCTGTGTTGAAATCTGCACCAGGATGGAAGGAGGGCGCGGCTTTGACAAAATTCCTGAGGTTTACCAATCTTTTTCCGGTAATAGAATCCATGCTAGAAACCGTAGAAAAAGATGATATTATTCCCTCTGATTATTGTGATTTCCTTGTAGAGGTTCTTCGTTGTTATACCTCAGGCGCCGAGGCGGTGAATCCAATTTTTGAAAAGCTTCCTGACTGGGATAAAATACCCTTAGTTCCAATGCCTGAAGAGATCGCCAGGCCCCTGAAGGCACTCCCCTGTGTTAAGAAGAAGGAAGCTATTGCTCTGTTGATGAATATCTGGACATGTATTATACGCTTTTAAAGGAAGACTGCTTTGCTCCCCTGAGAAAGTACCTGCCGATTTCAGAGCAGACAAATTGGATCCCAGAGACATGAAAGAGTTTGGATCAATGAATCCGTTTTAGTCGTCCATTTTAGCAGAAAAATCCGGGCATAACTTTATCAATAACAGCGCAACAAAAGCATTTAATGATGTGTCCTCATATAAATTATAAAATATGTTATTACATCATCTTTTTATGGAAAATGTTGAAGCATGCAATAACATTTAATTTATAAGCCAATGAAATTGAAGATAAATGAAAATTTTAAATTATTTTGTTAAGTTTCGTAATAGTTTATTAGTAATGTGAGAATTGTATATTTGTTTATGAAAATAATAACAATTTCTAATTGGTTAAGAAGTGCAAATAATAATAATTGATTGAGTTTATGTGAAATCTATAGTCTAATGCCTTCGACATTATTAATAAGGAAAAATAAGGAAAATCAATGAGCAAGAGAATCTCACTTTGAGCAAAGACTAATGCAGTGAGGGACAATCTGCACGGTATACAAGATAATGTAAGTGTCTGGAGTAGCTGATGAAATTACAGACCAGTTTGAAAGCATACTTACGTTAGTGGAGTTATAACTTGTTAAGCAATTTCCCCTCTGAACTCCACATTGTCATGGTGTTCCACAAGCCACACAAGAAATGTAGTGAAGACAAAAGAACACCCCTGCTACAGCGCACAAACCTGCAGTGAATGGATGGAGAAATGACCACAACCAAGTTTTATGTCGCACTCATGTTATTAGGACCATCATCACCATGACTGATTCCATACAAAGATCGATTCCATAGTATCGTCGAGTCTCCAGCCACTCTGTCAATATCCTATATAATTAGTTTGTATGAGATAATATTCACGATGCTTAAAAGTGTGTTACACATTTTTAAATTGAAAAGTTTCAAATCACGATCTCCTTATTCTTATAATAGATTTAATCACTCTAACCTTATGCACTGTGGAAGTTTGATTTGAAACTTTTGTTTAAAATATTTGAAACACAATCTCTAATTAACTTATACCACCCCTGCTTAAATGCAAAAAACATGTGGAAGGATGGAGAGCCTTACCTTTCCGTGTAATAATTCAGTTTTCAATTCATCAAAACAAGAGAAGCTTGAGTTGCCAATGTTGAGAGTTACATATACAAAAGGAAGATTGTAGGGAACTACATTGACAGTTGAAATTAGAAGCGCTCTTACTCATAATTTTCCCAATTACAAGCTTTATGTATCCGTTGGGAGCTTGTACGGTATCATCATGCCAGATAATAAGAATAAGTTTATTTTTGTGGAGGCGGTGGATGGAAAAGAGAGAAATCCTAACATTTAATGATGCGTCCTCAAATAAATTATAATAAATGTTATTACATCATCTTTTTTTTCAAAATATTGAAACCTATAATAATATGTTAATTTATAAAATTGAAGATAAATGAAATTTTGTAATTATTTAGTTAAAAATTATGTAGTTTCCTAATATTTATTATTAATGTGAGAATTATATATTTGTTTATGAAAATAATAACAATTCCTAATTGATTAAAAAGTGTAAATAATAATAACTGATTAAGTATATGTGAAACCTATAGTCTAATGCCTTCGACAATACTAATAATTTCCTACACATAAATTATACTAACATTAATTAAAAAGCCATTTGTTTATCTCTTCATTAAAGTAAGTAAATAATTTATAATAAAATAATAATAATTGATATTGTGATCCATCCATTTATACAAAAAGGAGATGGTGTATTCATCTCCATATTATGGTCATTCTTTTTTATGGAGAATATTCCTTCCTTCTTGGTCCTATGGATAAGGGAGATCTTTTTTTTTTGGAGGATATCACGTTACTCTATACTCCCTTTGCCAAGAAGGGAGGACGATGATTGTGTTCATAAGGAGCGACACTTGATTAAACATGTGAACTTTTTAGACAAAATTCAACTACACAAGTTTCTAAGAAACATCTTTTCACCACTATGATTATGTAAAGAGTGGTGCTACGGTGATGACTAGTGGAGGAGCTTACCATAGCCAATTGGATTATATGTGGAAATTTTTAAATCTTTGAATTTGCTTAAGAAAAAGAAGGGATTCTGTTAATGAGTTGGATTATATGTGGCAATTTTTAAATCTTTGAAGTGCAGTTTTGTATGAGGAATTAGTTGGGTTTATTTGATCCCAACACCGCCACAAACACTCCCCCCACTATTTGGTTTACTTGGTTCAATTTTCGTCAAAGATCTCACAGAGTGCTTAAACAATTTGATAGATTTTTGTTGGAAAAAAATGATGTATTTTCCTTTCAACTGTGTTTTTATATAGGTTGTCATTGTGCACACTACAAGATTCTTAAGAGTATTTCGTAAACAAATTTCTTTAAAAATTAGCTAATGTTTCTTACATAAGATAATTCAATAGGGTATATCATGGACTTCAACTCTCTTTCTCCATCTGTAAATTCAAACTACTTAGTTGCATCAAAAGATCAAGCTGGTTAAGATTCACTAAGATTGTAATGCTTAAATCTGGGTTCGAATCCATTGGCTTGTGAAGATTGGAGATATGATGTCTAGTGAATTTTTCCAATGACTTAGAGTTAGAAATTGTGTTGCTAAAATCAAAGCTCTTAAAAAGTTTGGACACTTAGTAGTCTATCCGACATCATTCAAACCTTTATAAAGCACCGCAAATAGGTATTTGAATCCTAAGATTCTAATGAAGAGAGGGAAGTTTCTTTATAGAAATGCATTGGGTTAGTACCCGTTAGTGCCCTCCAAGATTTCCCTCAACCAAATATTGATTTGTGATAGGCCCCTTTATGTTGATGAGATATAGATTATTGTTATTTATATAGCTCAAGATAAAACCCTAGTGATAAATTTCCTTATGAATTTTATTAGGTCTTACAGAATTTTGTTGGGCCAAATTTACATCAAGTTTATATTGAAGCCATTGCCGCATGCTCTTTAAGCAAGCTCAATAACAAAAGAAATATCAAGTTCATACCCAAAGAAGGTGATTTTTGGATTATCACTATAGACTCCTCAATGTTTCTTATAAAATATTTCTAAAGTTATAACCCTTAGAATTAAGTATCTTCTTCCTTTGGTGGTAAACCATGAGCAAACATGGTTTATCCAAGGTACATACATTCTTCATAATATTATAGAAAGTTAGGACGAGATGGAGTGGGCTCACACATCCTGACACAAAGATGTTGTTATTGATATTGATTTTGAGAAAACCTATGATCAAATTGAATGGTCATTTATCCTTGTTATGTAGTAAGCCCTTTGGCTTTAGACTTGGTTTTATGCAGTCAGTCCAAACCCTTTGCAAACATGCATTTGTCTGCTTGAAAATGAGTGATCACTATTACGATGATTTTGGTTTCTTGTGGTCTACTAGGCGAGGATGTCTTTTGATATCATCCCTATATGTGTGAACTACTGAAGGTTTTGGGTATTTGCTAGAGGATTATGCCTCTATAGACCTTGTAAAAGGAATCCCCATTCCCCATAACCGTCAAGATTAGTTGTGTTGGAAAAATAATTTGTCACAAGACAATTAGTTGTGTTGGCGAAATAATCTGTCACAAGACAAATGAGGGGTTTTCGTCAATGCTCCGGGACTAGGTCCCTCCTTTTGGGAATGGGGAGGCTCCCATTTATTGAATGCAGGAAATAATAACATATGTGGGTGGTTGTTAGGTCGGGGATCACATAGGATTACTCCACTAAACCTATGGTAAAATGCTTGTACGGAATACAAGGGAAGGATGTGCTTGAGAAGAGATAAAGCGGAGATATGAAAAAGGGAGAAGGTTAAGGTCGTGAGTAGGCATTTGCAAATTACAAAAACTTTAACCAGAGTAGGTCCACATTCAATATGAGTAGAAACAACTGTGTAAGCTACAACAAGATTAAAAAATCAAAGACACAAATTTCTATTGATTTTTTCCTCAAAGATACAAAGTTCTTTCTTGGTTGTACAAGATTACAAAGCCAGAATAGTTGAAAATTGAGTGGATTTTTCTTTAGTGTATTTTTCATGGTTTAATAACTTTTGCACAGTAACTCGAAATTGAGTGCCATTTTTTGCAAAAGTTGATTATTTTTCATTCCCGTCACATTGAAGAAAATTTCATTAAAAAGGGAAACTGTGGAAAATAACCTCATTGAAACCATGTCGAGAGCTTTTTTATCATCCTCGTCTTCTGGCCATACTGGGGATCTACGGTTGTTTGAGCCTCTAAACTCGACGAATTACCATGCCTGGAAACCAAAGATGCAGCAACTCTTATAGTCTCGTGGATTATGGTGTGTGTTCGATAATACAATTCCCGCTTTCACCACAGAGAAGGACAAATACCTGTATGCATGCAAGCAAGATGAAGCTCTCGGATTGATCGCGTTGAATCTAGCGGATAACCTCCAATTTCATATTTCCACGGCCACATCTCTGAAAGAGGTATGGGAAAAATTTGAATCTTTGTTTGGCAAGATAAACGAGTTCAAATTAATTCAACTGGATCATTAATTAAAATCTTTATCGCCTTCAGATTTTCCTTCCATAGAAGAATTTCTGTCAAAATTTAAAGAGATTCGCAGTCAGTTGAAAGCAGGTGGTAGAACTAAAAAGGATGACGAATGCATATACACGATCCTAACTAAACTAAAGGGTCCATTTTTTGTATTTACGTCAACCTTCTTTTCTACTATGGATGCGCTAGACACTCAGTTTAAAATGCCTTCATTTGAACAAATTTGTGAACGTCTCTTACGAGAACAAGCAAAATTAATCTCTCTAGATGTTATGCCTAAATCGAATCATGCTCTTGTGGCCAGTTCTCCTAAGAAAAATTGGAAAAAAAAACCCAAGCAAAGCTATGATAAGCCTATACCCTCTCATAATATGGTTTCTAATCCTTCAGTTGACACTTCTAAACCACAAAATAATGGTAAAAATAAGAGACCATTTCAAAAGAGGGTGTTTGATCCTTGTTCCTTTTGTGGGGGGGAAAAATCATTCTGAATCCAGATGTTTTTTGAAGTTGGAAGCATTAGAAAAGGCTTTAAAACAACACAAGATCATTGTTCCATCACCTTCATCTGCTTCCAATGCTAGCAAGGGTAAGGCTCTTTCTGCTAGAGCTTCTTCTCCTTTGCAAGATAGGTGGATTCTTGACTCAGGGGCTTCTCATCATATTACACATTGTAGGGATTTGTTGACTTCTGTTTCTGCTTGCAACACATCACAGATTTCGGTGGGTAATTCTACTTCTATAGATTTATTGGGTTATGGTACTGTAAAAATGCCAAATGGGCATCTAAATAATGTTCTTTATGTTCCCCATATGTCTAACAATTTGCTTTCCATATATCAAATCTGTAACTCTGGTGATGGTAGAACTGTTGAATTCTCACCAGATAAGGTTGTCATCAGGGAACTTCATGATCATGATGATATTGTAGCTACAGGAACTGTGGACACATGTTCACGTTTGTATGTATTTGAGAGCTTTGATAAATCTGTAAGATCTGCACTTATTGCTCATGTTGATTCTTTGAGCAAACTGTGGCACGAGAGGTTTGGTCACCTCAATTACAGATATATGTAGCAGCTCTCTTCGCAAAATATGGTCATAGGACTTCCGACGGTAACATCACATGATGGTGTCTTCCCCGGCATCACATGATGGTGTCTTCCCCAGTTGTATGTTGGGTAAGCAACACTTGGATCCTTTTCCAAAAGGTCAAGAAAAAATAGTTACGGCTCGTCTTGAGTTGGTACATAGTGATCTAACTTTTTTTCCTCATAGATCATTTTCTGGTGCTAAGTATGTACTCACATTCATAGATGATTTTACTAGGAAAACTTGGGTGTACTTTCTAAAATACAAAAGTAATGTCCTAGAACATTTCAAAGTTTTTAAAGCTATTGTAGAGAATTAATATGGACATTGTATTAAAATACTCCGCACGGATAATGGGGGGGGGAATATGAGAGTAATGCATTTACTGCTTTTTTGCTAATCATGGAATTTTGCACCAGTATATTGTTCCTCACACCCCTCAGCAAAATGGAGTTACTGAACGGAAGAAGCGAACACTCAAGGAAATGGAAAATTGCATGGTTCAGTCCAAGAACATGGAACCTCAGTTCTAGGAGGAAGCAGTCAACTGTGTAAATCATATTCAAAATAGAATGCCACATAAAGCAGTGCAAGGGGTTACTCCTGAGGAGGCATGGTCGGGTGAAAAACCTGATGTATCAAAATTTCGGGTCTTTGGTTGTAAGGCTTGGGCCTTTGCTCCTGACGACACTCGGAAAACCATGGAGAAGAAAAGTAAAGAACTCATTTTATTTGGTCATTGTGAGCATGTGAAGGCATATCGCCTCTTCGATCCCACTACCAAAGATGTTGTGTTTTGGCGGGATGTTCAAGTTGATGAGACCGATGCTCCTTTAGATCATACAATAGTTCTTCCATCTCCATTATTACCTTCTGCTCCTGTCACTGATGATGATTTTGATGGACCCCCTGATCCTGATCTTGTTGCTCCTGCTCTGAAATGGCCAAGATCTACATTGGTTGTAGCAGGTGATTTGGTGGGTGATTCATGAGATCTAAGACATACTAGAGCTGAGACTTCTAGTGTTGTTGATCATTGGCCCTATTCTGGTATGGCTCTTATGAGCCAAGCTATTTCTAATTATCATGTTCTTTTTTCATAGGCATTAGGAAACCCATAATGGGATTTAGCAATGCAGGATGAATATTCTTCGCTTATGAAGAATAATACTTGGGATTCGGTTCCTCTTTCGAAGGGAAGAAAGCTTGTACGATGTAAATGGGTCTATAAGACCAAATATGCAGCTGATGGAACGGTTGAAAAATACAAGGCACGTCTTGTTGCCAAGGGGTATTCTCAAGTTGAAGGAGTAGATTACTCTGAAACTTTTGCTCCTATCACAAAGATGGATTCTATTCACCTTGTTCTCTCTCTTGCTGCTTCTCATCGATGGTCAGTACATCAGATGGACGTGAAGAGTGTATTTTTGCATGGTGATCTCCATGAGGAGATTTATATGGAGCAACCTTAGGGTTTCATACATGACTCTTCACTGGTTTGTAGACTTCGACGTTCACTCTATGCTCTCAAACAAGCCCCTCGGGCTTGGTATGAGAAGATGGATGCTTTCTTGTTGTCTATTGGCTTTCATTGTTGTAAGACTAATCATACAGTTTATGTCCTGAAGACTAATGATGACTTGCTTCTATTGGTATTATATGTTGATGATCTCCTCATTACTAGTAGTTCAAATTCTCTAACATAGGACATTAAACAGAAATTGAAAGCAGAATTTGATATGACATAAATGGGATTGTTGCACTACTTTCTTGGCCTACAGGTTTTCCAGTCTGTTGAGGGCATCTCTATTTTTCAGAAGAAGTATGCTACAGATCTGCTTCAGAGATTTCATATGGCTGATTACAAGCCATCTCCCACACCTTACCTGTCAGGTATTGAATTGACTGTTGCATGTAAGTCTAAACTAATTGATCCCACTTTGTATAGATAGTTGGTTGGGAGCCTTTTGTATCTTACTCATACTCGTCCTGATATCACCTTTGTTGTTAATCTTGTCTCTCGGTTTTCACATGAGCCTCATGAGATTCATTGGGAAGCAGCCAAGCGGATTTTGAGATATCTTCGAGGGACTTTGAGTTTTGGTATTCATTACACACCTTAGACTGTTCCCAGTATTGAGGGCTTTATAGATTTTAATTGGGGTGGATGTCGCGATACTCGCAAATCCACATCTGACTATTTTTTTCATCTTGGTTCTGGTCTTGTAAAAATTAGAATACCATTGCATTATCATCCATTGAGGCTGAGTATCGAGGTGCTGTGACAACAGGGCAGGAGGTTCTCTGGCTTCATCAGATTCTTGGTGAGTTTGGTTTTTCACAGGAGTCTCCTTCTATTCTTTGGTGTGATATCCAAAGTGCTATTCACATTGCACGTAATCCTGTTGAGCATCAGCACACGAAGCATATAGAGATCCACATGCACTTCATTTGACAGTTGATTCAAGATGGGGTCGTTCAGATGGAGTTTGTTCCTATGGCCGATCAGCTTGCAGATATCTTCATTAAACCCTTGGCTTCCCCTCGCTATTTGGAGTTGTGAGACAAGCTTGGGGTGAAGGAAGTTGTCCTTGGGGGGGAACTTGTATAGTCCTTCCTTCCTTATTTTCTAGTATTGTATCGGGTACCTTATCAGGCCTAGTAGCCGAGACCCTTCTTTCTCTTTCTCTTTGCTCCCTAGCATTCGCTTATGGGAGGGTGTTGGTGTAAATAATCATTTACACCTAATAAGCTCATGTGGGCTAATAGTTGTTATTAGTTTTATTTTATGAAGAGTTTGTTTAAACTCCCGTAACTAGTTTAGATTGGTATCTCTAGTTTAGAGGGTTTGTTATCTCTACTTAGATTGACATCCCTTGTATCTAGGAGTATCAAACTACTCGTTAAACCTATTTAAATGGTTCTCCCGAATTGAGAATCATCAGAGATTAATTCTATTTCTCTGTTTCTCCTAAGTGTTGCGTTAATCTATTTATCCCATTAATTTATTCTATGCTCAATCTTCTTGCACTAGATCTGTTTAGTGGATTTTTTAGTAGGAAGCCGAAGAATATAGACAAGAAAATAGAAGAAAGAAGCTTCTTGCTTGTAGTAGTAGGAGAAAAAGATATAACCCTTTGGAATGGAGAAGCCATCCTAATATATAGCCTTACAAAATGTCCCTTCATCTCCCCCCCAAGTGACTTTTCATATTTCTACCATTTGTGAACTTTCATATTCCTATAGGAATAAAAATAAGTTATTTTCTTATATATGAAAAATAACTTTTACAATGCAAAATTAAAAGGTCACTTAAGTGAATAAGACAAAGAATTCAAAAAGAACAACCCAACGAAGAATTATTATGTAGAGAGAGAAGGAAGAAGAGAGAACTAATCAATCTGAAGATGAAGAAGCTTTTGACAACGAAGAGCTTGCTTTTGGTGGACTCTGTGGAAATTCTCCAGGGATGAAATCTTTTCCTTTGACCTATTTGCTGAACCGAACCAATGCGAGTGTAACTTCCTTTGCTTGTGGGATGCACACATACCCCGAAGCATTGATCCAAGTCTTGAGAATACCACCAAGGGACTTGTATTGTGTGAACCAAACCTTATGATCTCCCACGATATTAGAGATAGAACCTCTAATCTCTACGAGGAATTCCAATGCATCCTCATTGAAGGAGAAAGGATCTCCTGATTTTTTCTAGACCAATTCTTGGAAGGAATTTAGGAGTCCTTCCAAGGATGAATGTTCACTGAGTAGAAGGGATCCAAGATTTTACACACTCTTAATTATTTCTTCCAAGATTACATATGCATTCTCCTCACAAGAATTAAGCTCTGAAATTACATCTTTTATAACTTCACACCTAGAATTGATTGTGTGTGACCATAAAGGGGACAAATCATCATTGATAGATGTGAACACATTCTTGCTCACTAAGGATTCCAAATTGAAACCACTCATCTTAGATATCAGTCAAAAAAACATTATCCCAATGGGATCATTCTTTCTCAATCTTAACCTTTGTCACTTTCACCTTGGAAATGGTGGCAATGGAAAAATTATATAGAGAAAGGATCTCAAGAAAGAGTTCCTTCCATTTTCCGATGATCTTCTCCACCCATTTATCATTAGCTCTCCCCCGTATAGTGTATCATTGAACTCTTTTGATCACTTGAGGATCGAAGCTACTGATAAGAGTGATAGTTTTAACCTAAGGAAGTGGTGTTACATTGGGCTCTAAGAATGAATGCACATAAGCAGTCAAGGTCCTCACATGCTCTTCAAGTTGTTCCAAAATATGCTTATTCTCTTCATTTCTCATGAGCAACTGAACTACACACTCTTTGAATAAATGCAAATCTCCTTCATGTGTGGCCTGCCCCAAGGAAATCCTAGTCATATCATAATCAACTGATGTCATCTCTCCCATGGGTTTGATCACTTTAGGACATCTAACTTCTACATACTGAGATCCAGAAGCCTCAGTGAATTATCGAGAAGTTTTTAAATCTTTCTTAGTACGCTTGGTTTTTATATACTTTGAGATGGCCTCAAATTTATGTGTTATTACTTTTTTCACCATTCTTGATTCTCCTCCAAGTAAATATTACACCCATGGGAATTTTCATTTGACGTAGACACGAAATCAGTCATGAAATAACTCTCAAGTGTTTGATATGAAACTAAATCTCCGCTAAGATGGGATGACTTAACTACCTTCGAGGAAACACCTAGATCTTGAGGATGATTACGAGATTGAGATGGGTCAATTTCTCCCATCTCAAGTGGCTCAATAGGTTTCCTTTTGATTTATATCTTTGTAGACATCCTCTTAAGGGGAATAACCTCAATGCATTATGTCTCCATAAACTTCCTTTTAGAAGACCCTTATGAACGTGAAGACTTAGTAACCGTAATTGGAGCCTGTAGGGAAGAAGTGAGAGACACCTATTTGGATGAATCCAGTAAACCACTTGATTCAATGAAGGATACCATCTTCCGTTTGAACCAATTATTTGATCTTTGAATCACCGTCATGGTTATTTCTTCGATATTTCCATATTATCGGATGTTCCACAGAGTGGGAGGAAGGGGAGATGATTGAACTGTTTGATACTTAGGATCAAATAGATCGGATCCATCATCATTCATCCTTTTTATAGACCATTCAAACTTGAAATCCCTCATATGAACCATAGGCATCCTCATGTAGTCCCACATTTTGACCACAAAATCATTAGCATAGTTGGCCCAATAGTCTTCAATCTATGGAATGTGATGTAAACCTGGTAAATAGAAAGTCTCATGGTCCTTCCTATTATCAAAGTCTGGTTGGAATACATATGAATGTAGATTAAAGGTTGCAAAGGATGCTTCAATGTTTTCTAGATCCATTACACTTTTACATGAATAGATTCTTAGGGAGATAGGAAAACATACACCCTTCCTCTTCACACTTTCTCACCTGGTGTGGACATGAGACAACATCCTATACAACTCAATCATGATGATCTTGTCACTTAGGTACCTTGGTAACCTATGAGGTGTGAGATAAAATCCTCCAACTTTAATATAGGGGAAGGTGGGAAAATGGATGAAATAACTTTTATATCTTTCAATCAACCTAACTACTTGAGATGAAATTTTCTACTCGGGATTGCTTTCAAGTAACCTTATGATATACATGGTGAAGGCATCATTCGGCGTCGATAAGTGAGAGTTACTCTCTAGATATGTAAGTTATGGATACTTCTCATATTTTGGAGACTTTTGTGGCATATTTAGTGCAGAAGAGAGACCTCTGAAAGGCCTCGTGTATGCGAGAGTGTACACGAGATAAGAAGTCATTATCAACTTTTAGAGGTAGGAAACGACAACAACTGACTATGAATGTTGTTACTTATAATATGCCCCAAATCAATCATTTTATCTCCTTATGTGACCATTAGGATGAATTGAGTCATCCAGTCTTGGAATTCTTTTGTAGTTTCTTCTCCCATCACCTTGCTTGGTAATACTATGCCATTCAAGTATGCCTCATGAAATTCACTTGGAGACCAAGTTTTAGGAATTTTTGAGGGCTTCCTTCCCTATTTGAGCCATGATTCAACTGCCAAACCTTGTAAGTATGAATCTATTTTTTCCCATTCTTGAGAGGAAAATTCATGAGTGATGATCACCATATTATTACAAGTGAGAATTTGCAAGCATTGAGAGATACCCTTTGGAGTAAGAACTGTCAGTAGTGAATTATCGTCTATTTGAATTGTCCTTGAGTCTGGGTCATAATGATGGGAACAAGTGATGTAGCCTAGAATTTACCACGAATAACCCAGGTGCATGGGCACATCACTCTGCCTGAGCTGAGTGCTCACCCAAAGCACGTAAAGGTACCAGACCCCTCTTTAGAGTTGCTTGTGCAAGATGTTAGTGTAATGAAGATAAAGCATACATCTAGAGCCATAAGTAACCATAAACATTCCACAGAGCATATTCCAGATCTAGATATTTAAGAATCGTGAATTAAACAATAATCATAATGAAATCAACCATACAAGAACCAATTACAATCATGTTTAACACCATTATCCAGTCAATATACTCCATTATATTAAACACAATAAACACATAATCTTCTTACAATAAATAGTATCACCATAAGTCATGCATGCATCAAATCCAACATCATAATTTTACAATAATCCACACACACTAACCTACACAGTTCACTACATATTTATAGGAGTAGGGTCTTGCCCTTCACCACCTACGCACTTCCCAAAATAGGTCGCATGCTGATAATAGCCATGCACCTTTACATTAACATGCACACAAGCAAGCTCGTTAATAATAGATATCTTATAGTTAGCTAGAAGAAGTAATATTATTATTATCTTGAACTCATGCATGGCGCTTATCAAATGCTCATTCCCAAAATAGCATTTTTTGTGTCACACAAGTCTTCATCCCAATGTGTGTCCTGCATGCTATGTTAAAAAAATAGCCCATAACCATGAAAATGGCTAAGTCCTAAATCATCTTGTCCTAGAACGTGTTTCCTTCCCTATCCTTCCACGCCTTCAAATGCACCTTGTTCCTGCACATGAATCTTCTATGTGCCCTCTCCTTAGTGTCATGCTCTGTCTGTTCAACATTACCCCACACTAATGTACATTGTCATCTCGGTAATGGGGTTTCTCTTGATTCTCCCAAACATTAAAGAATAAGAATGGAAGGAATGTAAAGAATCATTTTCCAAAGAATAGACTTCTATTCTGCAGCACCCTCCGTTTCAACTGGGAGGATCAACTCTGAATATTTTGTTTTAATCTTAGCCTCCAATGTTTTCCAGTCATCCAGTGTGGTTCTTATCTTCTTTGGAACGTCAGTGGATATGGCTTCCAACTCGTTCTAGATTATCTCTTCCTTTTCATTTTGTAGTACTATAACAACATTGGCCATATCATACATCCTTCCCTCCAGAAGATCCATATTTTGCGCTATGAGTTTTCCAATCTCATCTAGTTTCTCCTTATGCGAGTTTTGGGCTACTACAAGGGCTTCACGCTCTTGTTTTACTATCCAATCTTTCTGCGCGCCCTAAAGTCTCATCCTTCATTTCCTTTAGAACTTCATTATCTTCTATCATAGTCCTGATCCTGATCACTGCTTCTGGTGTTTCACATATGTTCAGAGCTTGATCTGCTTTCTTCAGCTCATCTTGTAAAGTATGGATTAATGCCTCATAAGAAGAGATCTTCCTAACCATGGAGGCCCTTGCTCTCTTTTCATCATATTCAGGATCCTTTGGCATTAGCATTTGAATCGGTCCATCTTCAAGCACCAAATCAACTAATGTGCGCATATAATGTATAAACGAAGGAAAATTGTCAGGTACCTTAGACTCTAGATGCAGTCTTACTTACAGGACATATTCACCAATTTATTTTGCCATGCTTCTGAAGGCCTCATTATTTTTTTTGTTCAAGATCCTTTTCTCCTTTTAGACGCATTATTTCTACAGTCTTTTCCTTGTAATCTTCAAGTAGTGCTCTAATAGTGGAATCCTTATTGGCATTCCTCCGCGCCACCTCTATAGATTCCTTAACCAAGGAATTTCTCATCAAACATGAGAGTGGGCTTTATAGCCATGTGCATGCTCTGAGGTGCCTTCTTCACTCTTATTGATACACAAGACTCCTCGCATACATCAAAATATGGCTCGTTCATGTGAGTCTACATAGAACAGGATAGTTGTTTCCTTGCGTGGGTAGTGGCCATGTTTGGTTCCATCAACTCCCACCCATATAACTCCTTCAGGTCCACTGTGATCTGAAACCAGATGTAAATGATTTTTCTTGTGTCCTCAGCATAGCCTATACTTGGCACAACATATTCTTCAGTTGTTCTTTTTGTTCTTGGCCCCTTAGGAACTTAGGCGCCAAGGTTTGGAGGTGGCCCTTCGACGTCCTATGTAGTATCATGCGTGTGAGATTGTTCATGCTCCATTTCTTCTGCCTCCTTCACCCCTTCCTCTTCATTTTTCATGTCCTCATCTCTAGGATCCTCCACATCTTCTAGCTACACTAGGGTCCTAGGCGCGCTCTCTACAAACTCCTCTACCTCCTCATTCAGTTTTAGCTTTCTCCTCTTCTTCTTAGTTGCCTCTTTCTAAGGGGAGAGTCATGGTGATATTATTATAGGCTGTGGAGTTCATGTGCCTTGGGTCCTTGTTCTTCTTAATACCATCTTAAAGTGGTGCTCTTTATTGACTGCTTCCACATCCAAGTCCTCATCTCCTTCTTGCACCTGAGGCAAAGTATTCGCATGTTTAATCTCCACTCTGTTTGTGGGCTGCCTCCGACCTTTATGATCTAAGCCTCCACTATCTTCATGTTCTTCTTCCTCCTTGTCTACCTCTATAGTCATTGTAGGATTTAGAGATGGCATGTTCTCCACCGTATGTTTACCCTTAGGTGGTCCTTGGAGCATGAAATCATTTTCCACATACTTGTTATTCTCCAGCCTAGGCTTAAGTTGAAGATATACGAGTGTGGCTCCATTATCCCCAATAGCCAAGCTTACTGGCTTCATACTTATGACGTCTGAAATGAGCCTCTCAATGTAGGCAGTTCGGCCTGGATACACATGTGTCTTCCTGAGGGTGTGGTAGTCACAGTCTACCTTGTCTGTGTTAAAGTTCATACGACACACATCAGTAAATTTATGAACTGAGGCCTAGAAGTAGTGCGTTGTGAAGGCATATGGCATTTTACACCATGGGCTCCATGTCCCATCCCTCATGGCAAACCACACAATGTAGAAATGTTGGTACACCGCAAACTTTAATGCCTTACCTACTACCGAAGGTATGTCCTTAGGAATGCGTCACTCCTCAAACACCACACGAATTTGGTCATACCACATTTTCGCCGTCTACTTAAATAGCCCCCTCATTAATCCTTCACATAGATATTTTTCAAAATTCTCCGCGAGGGACTTATTTTCTAAGGGGTACTCCCAAATCTTGTTCTTTAGCCCATTGAGCACTCCAAATTCTAAAAATACAAGAGAAAGTAGGATAGTGCCAAAACTTATCTTTTCTCCTGTGTGTGCTTCCTCAACAATGGTGTATGTAATATAGCCTACTAAGTTGTATAATACTCCCTAAGACATTTTCTTTGCAATATGAAGCCACATGGTATTTACCTACGACCATCTCTCTTGGTCATTCAGCTTGGTGAGTAGATGTGCAGCTTCCTGAACCATAGGAAACTTCTTCAGTTTATCTATGTCCATTCCGTGCGGACACTTGGTACACCCCAACTCCTTTCTTCTTTCTATAATTGCTACTTTATCATTCAGATCACTAACAAGGTCTATCCATGTTCCCTTCAATCCTATTAGTGTCGAAACCAAGGTCGTTGTGATCCTAACCTCCTCGTCCAAAGAAGTAAAATAATTCCTCATGGACTCAACTCATAAGCCATTGGTATAAGGGTTCATATTGTCCAAAATACAAGAGCTCATACAAATGATAAACTCCTACCTACTTAAGCAACATTTCCCCAGCATCATTTTACACTGGCATATCCTCCATTGTGCACTTGTTGGTCTTCTTATTCAACAAAGCATCCAAATCTCCCTTATTTTCAATGGTACAGTGATTGTAGTCACTTATTTTGCATCTGTGGATGTGGGAATCCCACTCTTGTCTGACTATTACTCCTTCCGGGTATTGCATCTCTAAAAAATTACTCTTGGGAGCAATTTCAACTTCAACTTCTATCTTCTTCTTTCCTTTCGTGCATGTTGTAGGTGCTTTCTTTGGTGTCATCATAAAAATTCCACCTTTTGTTATCTGTAACGAGTAAACTCAAACCCTAGCTCGAATCTACGTGCCCTATCTTGAAACCGTGTGCCCTAGCTCCTTCTCAACGCTTATGCTCCACTCAAACCCTTCACCAATGGGGACGTAAGCCTTTTCCACACACAAATATTCTCTCCACATCTGGTTTCACAACTCTCTGCACCTAAATACGGTTCGCTTGGCTCGGTTGCACTTAGCTCGCTTGAATACTTGTGATCGCAAAGGTAAAAATGAACCCGCATCGCTTCCTTATATATATTTTCAAAAATTTAGTGCATTTATTGCTCCTTCACCTACCAACAATCCTGTCATTAATTGACCATTTTCAAAAGTTTTGTGCGGTACAATTTCACGCCCCAGCTATAACCTTTCAACGTGCCTTCTTACCCTTTTGCTATAGAATTCTCTTCGTCACCCTTCCATGCACCGAATACCTCACCACTGTGCCCTATCATAGTAGTTTCTATGGTCATTGCTTACCTCACGTTATATTGTCCCTTCATTCATTTCCATCTATGGTCTTCTTTAGAAGTAATCACCATTCAAACAACTCATTTCCATACTTAAATAACACCTGTGATAGTTTGTTCTCATGTGTACCTAGCTGTGAATAACAAATAATAACCACCCCACACCAATGGTATGTGCAGTCCTTCGCACATAAAAGAATATTACAAATTGTAATTATCTTCCAGTGCGCAAATGCGTTTATTAAAAAAAACACCAAACTAAATTGACAAAGCATAGTGACGAAGAAGGAAATACATTAAAGGAAATACAAAAAGGGAAATCTATACTAAATGTCAATACTACCTTATTACAAACACCAAGAAGACTTATTTATAGTAGGGCTTCAGTTTACTCTCGTTAAAGAAACCAGGTAACCGCATTCCATCAAGCACCTCTAACTGGCAAGTGTCTGATTCAAGTATATAAGAGATAACGTACGGTCCCAACCAATGCACCTTGAGTTTTCTTGGATGGCTTAGAAACTTAGAATCATAAAGTAATACCATCTGCCCAACCTTTAGCTTCTTGTCTGTGATGTGTCAGTCATGTCATGCCTTCTATCTGGCCTTTTCCTGCTTCTAACTCCAATGTGATATGGTGTGCCTCTCATCCAACTGCATCAACCTGTCAATTCTTTCTTATAATGCTTTCTCGTCAGCTAGACCTCCAGTGCACGCAATACACAAAGAAGGTAATATGATTTCCATAGGAAGGATTGTTTCTGTGCCAAACATCAATTAAAATGGTGTGGCCCTATTCAACCTCTTGTATGTTGTTCTATACGCCTAAATCATGATAGAAACTTTATCATCCCAATCTTTCCTTCCAGCATCACAAATTTTTGTCAATGTCTATCTCAAAATCTTGTTGAAGGCCTCAGCAATCCCATTTTCCTGAGAATGATAGGGTGTAGTCTTATGGTGCACAATCATAAATTCATCTGGTAAGATCTTGATTGTCTCATTCAAAAAGTGTGTTCCCCTATCACTTGTCGAGCTCAATGAGCATCCATACCTAGTAAGAATATTTTCCTATAAGAACTTAGTTGTTGTAGTTGTTGTACAATCCTTGGTAGGTGTTGCTTCTGCCCACCTTGTAAGATAATATGTGCAAGTGATTATGTATCGCAATCCCTTTCTACACGCGGCTGGTGAAATAGGACCCACAAAGTCTATATCCCATTTCTCAAATGACTCTACACTAGGAATAGGTCTTAAAGGCATTCCATCTCTTTTCCCAAGTTTACCAAGGTGCTGATAGTGATCACGTGTCTTACACTATGCTTTAAAATCTTGGTATAGGGTCTCCCACCATAATCCAATGAGTAGAATCTTGTATGCAGTGGCGTCACCTACATAGTGCCCACCTACAATAACACCATGAGCCTCTTCCATGATATTTGTGTGCTCGTGCTCTAGTACACACTCGCGCGATACTTCATCTTAGCCTAACTTGTATAGGTCACCACTAATAAACATAAAAGGTGTCACGTGAATTGCAAGTTGTTTCTTTTCTATGGCTTTCATTCCTTCATATGTCATACATGTACATAAAAAGACAACAATATCCTCCAATTCTAAAGGTGCGTGTTGTAACATGTACAACTGTGCATCTGGAATTGTATCTTCAAGTGTCTGTGTGTCCTCCCCTGACTGAATTCTTGATAAATGGTCTGGGCTAAAATTACTCTTACCTGGTTTTACCACAACTGTGAAATCAAATTCTTGGAATAGGAGCACCCATCAACATATGTGCCCTTGTAAAACGGGCTTGTTTACCAAGTATTTCAATGTCATGTGATCGAAAATACAAATGGTGTTGTTAGCAAGTATTGTCTGAATTTATGCAGTGTGTGGGTCATTGACAAGGCTTCACGCTCAGTAGTTGTATAATTTTTCTCTGCAGGAGTGAACTTTCTTCTAGCAAAACAGATAGGATGATCTATAATTCCTTCTCTAGGCTAAGCTAACACCACACCAATGGTCGTGCCAGAGGCATCCACATGTACATTAAACAGTTGGTTCCATGAGGGAAAACACATAATAGGCATTGTAGTAAGTCTCTCCTTCAATGCCTCAAATACGCATTGTTGCAGTTCTCTCCAATAGAATGTCCCTTTTCCCTTTGGTAACTCTTCTAGGGGCACGGAAATCTTTGTATACCCTTTGATAAATTTTCTATAATACCCTGTGTGGCCCAAGATTTTGTGCACCTCATTCTAACTGGTTGGCTCCTCTAAGCCTATAATAATTGCAACCTTAGCCGGATCTACTAAAAAACCTTCCTTACAGATGATGTGCCCTAACAGAGTCCCAAAAGGTGTAACAAACACACACTTATTGATGTTTAAAGAGATGTTTAACTTCCTACATCTCTCAAACATTAAGCGCAAGTTGTCACAATGATCCTTAACAAGCCCATACACCGTTCAATCATCCAAATAAACCTACAAGAATTTGTGAATAAAATGCCGGAATGCTTGAACAACTATGCACATAAATACAATAGACACATTTTTCAAACCAAAGGGCATCACCATATATGCAAAACTTCCCCATTCAGTGGTGAAAGTAGTTTTCTCTTGATCCTCCTGTGCAATCCTAACTTGATGATACCCAGAGAATCCACCTGTAAAAGAATAAAATTTGCACCTTGCAATGCCTTCTAATATTTCCTCGATGAATGGCATAGGAAAACGATCAATCACACATGTAGCATTAAGCTCCCTGTAGTCCACACAAATCCTAATCCGACCATATTTCTTTATATTGATTACCATTGGGCTAACCCACTTTGATTCGTATAGGGGCTTAATGATGCTGAAGTTCAGAATTTTATCAATTTCTTCCTTGACTTTTACGCGTAGGTTCGGGTTCATCCTGTACGGTATCTTCCTGACCGGGTGCTCTCCTTCCTTTAGCTTAAGCTTCATATCTCCTAATGATTCATGCACTCGTTTTAATTCATGGTAGCCCCTAGGGAATAAGTCTTGAAAATCCCATAGTAACTCAATTATCTTTGCTACTTTAGAGTCAGTCCAATAATCCCCAATTATTACTTCCTTAGGTTCAATATTTGTGCCAATGTTCACTTTCTTAGTCTTCATAGGTTCATGATAGGTGCACGCATTGTTATCCGCACTGTCTATCACTTCACGTGTACATGTTGAATGATCTATATCCAAATTTTCTACTTCTTCATCATCCACCATGTAGACCATCTTCCCTTTTTTCCCTCACAACAAGCATGCTTAAGTAGTATGGCATTTGTTTCTTCTACTTCATCAAAACGCGCTCCTGAGTCTACCTCACCAAATAACTCCTGAATGAGTTCTTCCACCTTTGCACTGTCTCCCATAGTTAAGCACTTTATAATCCTTAATGCCTCTTCCACTAGAGGTTTAGTAGAGGAGTAGTCAAAATTCTAAGTCATTCCTGCTATCAAGTCCTGCCAATTTCCAGCCTCCCTATGCAACTCTGCATACACATACTAGGATCATGTACATCCTTGTAAAGTGGAATAAAGTTTTTACACCCAACGTGAATGTGGTAAAGCCTCTAGTCCTTTTGTCCAGAGTCTCTCACACTACTGAACGTGGTGTTGAACAGGTTGATTACCATGATACGTACAGATTGTAGTAGGCATATTGCTCCTGAAGAACTGAGTGGTTAGAGCCACTCTGACTTCATTCCATTCCATAAGATTATCCATGTGAACCATCCACCAGCGCACTATTTTCCCACACCAGGTATAGACTAACATATTCCTTCTTTCCACTTGGTCTACCCACTGTTCCTCCATAGCGTGCAAGAATACCATAGGATCTCCTTCTTCAGTATATTGAGGTACATGGTTGTTACCTATCCTTTGAATACATCAAGGTTTTCTTCTCCACGCAAATGCACTTCTTACTTCACACCCAACCATATCATAGGTACCAAGTGCCCAATCGTCACAAGCAATACTTGTAGTATCACTGATAGATTGTGCATCTTCCCACTGGAGGATTTCTTCCTTTGATGGCTCGAGTACTTCCAGGTCCTGAATGGCGCGTACATAAATCTTGTTCAGATCTTCCTCACTCAAAGGCTCAACATAAGGCGCAGATTTCCCATATGTTAAAGAGATAATAACTCTTTCTTCCTTATTCTCAAAGCTTATATACCCCTTGTTGAACCGTAAATCAACATTATTTGCATAACACTAAGGGCACCCAAGTAGAATTGGGAAGTTGTCCGAACCTTCAATTGCTAAGACCTCAAAGTCCCCGGTGAATTTTTCCCCTTGTATAGTTTTGGATGCACCCTTTAAAAATATTATGGGAGTGGCCTTAGTTTGATTGACCATGAACAATACATTAGAGGATGGCTGTAATGGAGGTCTGCCCATATGTACCCATGCATCTAAAGTAAGTACATTAACTTTCATGCATGTATCAATCAATATTACTCAAGAGCCACCCATCCACAACAACATTCAGAGTGATCTCCTTGTCATAATCCAAGTTATGGGGGAAGATTAACATGCAAGATCCGTCATCCATTCTCAATACATGCACGTGGAGTGTTTCCTTTTAGCCAATTCCCTAGTAATGGAATGATATTCTCCTTGTGCAAAATTTTGCATACCTCATTTAAGTCATCAATATCCAACTGGACTGTCTCTGTTGCCTTATTTTTTTTCCATATTTCGTGGTTTCTCCTTTAAACATTGTATTTCACCCTGAAGATTTCTGATTAACTCCATGGTCTCCTAATAAACCTCCTTCTAGTGTGTAGGATCTGGATACCTTGCACGTAAAACTTCCTCCTTAGTAATGGTAGGCTTCTGTTGTAATGCATCTCTGGCGCGCACAACTTCAGTGTGTGTAGTAATCTTCATAGGTAATACTTCAAGCTCCGGTGTCAACTTTGACATCCATTGATTCTCCACGATGCACTGTATTTGAACCGTCCCTGTGCCTTTGTTATCATGTTTATGATGTTTGCTACGATGCTCATATAAGTATGGGCATTCCTCATAGTTGTTATTCTTCCCAAAAAAGGAATAAGTAATATTCTAAGGACATTCACGCCTATAGTGGTCAGGAGATCTGCATGTAAAGCACATTCCGTGAGGGAACTCGCCTTGTCCACCACCACGGCCTTAGCCCCCGAATCCACCATGGTATCCTCGACCTCTGCCACAACCTCCTTCAAAGCACCCTTCTTTATGATCATAATGTGCTTGAGTGTGATCACAATCATGGTGTTCACTTTACCCTTAGATTTATTGGATACTCTTGTTTGTCGCACACTAATATCTATAGCATCATGGATCTGACCAATCAGCCTGTAGTCTTTTGTATCATGATTCGTGGTCTGAAAATGTTTACAATAACATGATACATCCTTCCTTATCACACGTTGGAATAATGGGTAGCAGCTTGCATCATGGTCCAAATGACATATCTCACAATCTAATAGTAATGAATTTACTAATCTACGAGGACAAGTATCTTTGGTGTGCCCTTCTACTTCACAATTCATACACCAAATCCTAGAACACATCTCATGTGTTGAATTTGATGATAGTTTCTTCAACTGCTTTGTCATGGCTATAATCTGTGCTTCCAATAATGGGCTAACTCCAGTGTCTATACTTCCAACTTCCTCAGTGTGTAAATCTCTTCAAGTGCTTCGCGTGGGTCTGTATAAGTATTATAGGACAACGCCCTTCTAAAAGGTGAGATCAGGCCTCCAAAAAACCATTATGCATGTTGGCTTGCATGAATATCATATGAAATCTTAAACAAAAGTGTTTTGAAAAGGGAATCATACTCCTGGACACTCTCAATAGTTCCCTACTTAATATCCTTGAGTGCGCTTATACTCTTCTGCTCAAACTCAAGAATATGAAACTCCTTAAGGAAAGAATCCGTTAATGCTGCATAATCTACACAAGTCTGATCAGGGTCAAACTTCATGTACCAACTGTGTGCGCACCCCTTCAATGTAGTTACAAACTGACTTGCCTTGCGCTCAGAATTCGTAACTCCTGTTGTATGTCACAGTATCTCACACATGTGCACGTGCTCAGTAGCATCTTCTATGCCCCTATACTTTGGAATACGGAGAGACATCTCCATGTAAATATTCTAGGGTTGGTGCGGACCCTGCCCACCTGAGTCATAACCCCCTGTGTTACCTATGTCTCCAGAACCACTAGATCCACCAGAGATAGAGCCACCTATACCCCTTGATCCTCCACCTGTAGCTGGAAGCGGACCAGAAGAGGTACTTCCCTGTGTCCCAATAGTAGTACTGAACTGAACTACTAAAGTTTGCGTGGTGGTATTACTCCCAGAAGTGAGTTGAAAATTCTACATGCTCGATTTTTGTGTTGATGATGCACGTGAAAATTTATCTCCAAATAACAACGAAGATGTTTTCCCTGCCATTGATATACTTGTTGTGTGACTTAATCATTCTTCCCTACTGCCCAAATTAGCTTGTTGACTATTGGATGTACTAGACACTGGAAAATCAAGCGTAAGGGCTAGGTTACCAGGTAGATTCAGATGCGTGCCCGTGGCCCAGGTCATCTCTGCTAACACGCTCCCATGTG
>CM034150.1:777113027-777123953 GCA_019776745.2 Taxus chinensis
TAAACCACGATCACGGTCCTAAAAACCGCGATCAGCGGTTATTGAATTCTAGGTTCGGTAATTACCCGAACCTAGTCCGCGAAGCGCGGTTATAAACCGCGATCGCGGAACTCTTGAGACAAAATTTAACAGTCCCGCGACTCATATTTTTTTTATTTTTCATTTCAAACCGCGACTTTTCCTAAACGTTGTTCACTCGCACTTTCAATATTACCCTCAAAATTTTCTCATCGGACTTCTGGATAGCAATAGATTCAACCATGCCGCCAAGACGAGGAGGGTAAGTCCCCGATTGTAATCATTTTTTTGCATTTTAGGTTTTTTTTGGCATTTCATGGGTTTTGTGAACTTGTTGTTATGTATACAATTTTATTGTTTTATCAGTTGGTCGGCAAGCTCGGGCTCGTGCAAAACCGTTCAAAACATTCATCAAAACCCCACCGAACATTCCTCAAAACCTCCGAACATTCCTCAAACCCTCCTCCAAACATAGATCCGCCCCCTGTGGCTCCTTCTGTCCCCACTGAGCCAATAGGAACGCAAGATAATATCATTGGAAGAATCCAAGAAAATAAAATTGTCATTGAGAACCTAATTCAAACTATAAGACAAAATCATGCTACAAATCCATCCCGCATGACTTTAGCCAATACATTGCAAACATTGATTGGCGAAGTCGAGTCTGCAACCAACCAAATACATAGATGGAACACCTTTAGAAGTGACTGTAGGCGGTGGTATGCGGATAAACTATCTCATGCGGCCGTCAAAGACAAAAAAATTGGAAAAGACCTCATTTGTGCATTATTTACCGACCCTAGAACCAATGCCCCCCCTGCAGTTACTTGCAAACGGTTCCCAATCCATTGGTGCCATGATGATAGAATCAAAAACAATTTTTGGGACCGATGGTGGATGGTTTTTGATTATCCACCATGCAACAACAATGAGGTTCCTCTTTATTTTTTGAAGAAATTATATTGTGAGTTCGTGCTCAATGAGGTCCCGAATTATTTTGACTTTTCAAAATTTTTTGGTCAAGGAGGTGGCTCTGCACAGAGCAAACCCGGTGCACACGTAGGTCAGCCTAGGATCCCCCATGCCCCAAAACCCCCACTGCCTTCAGTTATCCCTCCTACAGTGAAGGAGGTTGTGGAGATTGATACATTGCATGCATTGAGGGAGCTCACTGACACTCTCACCCAACATAGCACCCAGATTGCATCCGGTGATGTTGGTGGAGGCGCCAGTTCTAGTGCACCACACCACTGTGGATCATGTGGTGCCGTATGCACTACAGGCGAGACATCATTTGCTGGTTCACAGGATTTTTTTTCTATAGATGAGATGCTGGGGAATGTTTTTGGAACTGGAGCCACTGATATTGGTCTTTCACAGGTAAATTTTAAATAAATTTAAATAATATATATATGTACAATAGTTTAATTCACATGTTTGAGATATTAATATATATATGATTGTACGTCATGTACATACATGTAAAAAACTAATTTTTTATTTTATTTTAAATAGCAAGAGCCGGTGAAGGAAACATCCAGTGTCGACATGTTAGCTACTGCGGTTGAGCGTGTTTCAAACGTAAGTTTCAAGTTGTACAAACTTACATTTTTAATAAATCATTTAATTGCACTAGATTATTATTATAATTTGTTTCACGTGTATGTTGTACATGTATTAATATTTTTCTCTTTTATACACAGGAGCTTGGCGGTTCATCATCTGCTCAAGGGAACTGAAGCTACTGGCACGCCTCGCATGAGTTTTACGCAGGTTAGTTACAAATCTCTTTACACTTTGTTTCTAATTCTTGGACCTCTGTACATGAGTTTCACTTTGTTATACTCAACGTATATAAAATACATACAACAGCTACCATATATAAAGTTGTAATTTGCTTAGAATACCATAGTATCTCACACTTGTACACATGCTCTGCTGCATTTTCAATACCTCTAAATTTTTTGTAATTGGAGATACATGTCATAATATAGACTTGAGGTGCTTACTTTAGGTGAAGAGGATTATTAAGTGATTATTATGGATGTGGACCCTATCCTCTAGATCCAGAAATAGAAATCTCATAAGTATTTTTTCTAGGTGGTTACTGACCCAATCCTCTTGATCTTCTTGATCCTCTTGGGCCAGTTGATAAATTCCCTTATGTCTCGTTTGTAGTACTAAACTAGATGTACACATGGTCTACATGTTCCCAACATCCAAAATAATGACACGTACTGCACTGTCATAGGTATATTATTTGTATGATGAACTTCTCAATCCAATGTAAAATGATATCTTCCCATATCTACTTATTTACCTAGACTATATCTTGATTCTCAATAACTACCTCTAGATATGTAACACCATGTGTAAGGGCTAGGTGGCTAGCCCGGGATCAGATGTGTGCCTTTGGTCCTCACTCTTTCACCTAATGCACTCTTTCACCTGATGTTGTGGCTCCTCATCTTCCATAAGAGCTTCAAAACATTTGTAAACCATCATCCTCCACAACTCTATTGACTCCTCAGCATCCCACACTTGTGTAATTTCCCATTCACGCACTTCAAATTATATACTCAAGCCATATTTCCTCTCTCTCTCTCTCTCTCTCTCTCTCTCTCTCTCTCTCTCTCTCTCTTTATATATATATATCTTCTTCCTGAGATTCCACCATATTTCATCACACTTTCTCCTACCCCTACGTGTGGTGGGGGTTTAGCTAGCCATGGGTAGCCTCTCTACATCCAGTTCTACCATCAAAATCTTTATTTCCAAAGGGATAACACACAAGTAAGATCCTCTAGGCTCGTGCACCAAAACTCAAACTCAGCTACCTTTGGACACAAATACATATAAATAGTGCATTATAATCTATATATTTGCAACACACTTGCCCACCAAGGATATACAACTCTAGTCTACTCTTCGTCTGATCTATATGTTTGGTCTGGTGATGTTAGATTTAAAAGTTCTTCAAATTTGAATGATGCTCTAATTGTCATAGAAGATGACTATGGATCCTATGTATTTAGCGTAAATAGAAGATAAAATTTAATAACATTTTTATTCTTTCTTGAGTAACTAAATATTGATTTGTACATGTTTTTTGTATAGCTCTTAAGTAGATTTTAATAAATTGATTTGTACATGTTTTTTGTATAGCTTATGACTGCTAGAGAGACTCCTCCACATATGCAGATTGTGGAGGCTGCTGTAGATACTGCCATAGCATCTGCAAATCCACTAACTGAGGTACATAATTTTTTAAATTTGTTAAATTTTGGAGGTTCATTATTTCTTATTAAACTTAAATCTACAATATCAAATTTTGTAGGTATATATATATGTGTGTGAAGTATTTAATTTGAAAATTAATTATTTGTATGTAGCTTACCCATCGTGAGTCTATTGTTGTCCCTGCGACGCGTCAACAACAAATCGATAGGGATCATGACATTGCGGTAAGATTGCATATGCATTTTAACTAAATTGTACAAGTTTCTAAATTTTGAAGGTATTTTAAAATTTTGGGTGTTAAAAACTTGTTGTTTATGAATGTGCAGGTTAGGTTGCAGGCATGCTTGGAGACACCTAGGACCACACGGATGAAATCCGTAGTGGCATCTCCCTCCACTACATCCCCAGGTCATGGACGTGCTACTTCTAGCAGGGCGAAGAGAGGGAAGATGTTTCATGAGTAGATTTATAGTCCACTTGGATGCCACATATATGTGGTCATCAGTATCTATTCACAGTCCATTGTATATATATATATATATATATATATATATATATATATATATATATATATATAGCCTTTTGCGACCGCATGTGGTCCCATATGTACATTATGACACGTGCTTAGTTCGAGATGTATACATACATTATGAACTTATACATGTACATATATATTTTCAGAGACGTGCACGTCTGGAGCACACTTTATTTGATTCTTATATATATATATCCATGTGTGTTGCTTAAATCATATTTATTTTGGTTATTTTGGTATAATTGTTAACTCTGAGAAAGTGGGTTTTGATCTTTGTTCGGTGGATTTAGTGTATTACTTCTAGTTATATATTTTCTAGTATCTTTCTGATTATTATTTGTGGTATATTTCGTGCCATGGGCATTTTGAATTTTTATTTTTCAAACTAAAACAATATTGTTAGCTCTATATCAAGCCAGCTTAAGTATTAGTAACTAAAGCTTATTTGAGTACCTTGAAAAAGTTCATTGGCCTTTGGAAAAATTATTCACTTGATACTAGCTTAGGCCCATGAACCCATCCAAGCTTAGGATGGAATCTAATATGAGAGAAGAGATGGATTGCTGAGAGTCTAGAGATGTGCTATGTATAACGTGCATTGATTCTTGAGGTACCAATATGAAGAAAAAGTAATGAAATGGCAGACTTAGAATTTGGGAGTGAGAAAGATGCTTTAAGCATAGTCAATAAATGGGTAGTTTTACATGTTGGATATTTTTTAAATGTGAGAAATATTGCTTCTCTCCCTCTCTTCAATCATTTGTAGTTTTACATGTTGGATATTTTTTGTAGGTTGATTACTTTCTCTCTAAGCATCTCATTATTTTTCTCTAGTTTTTTTATTTTGTTTACATACATCACTTCTAAAAATATGAATTATTATATTGATTCCATAACTTCCACACCTTATTTATAATATTGGATGTTCAATGAACCAATTATATTACTATGTTAACAAAAAAGTGGTGTTGATGTAAGGCTATAAATTTGATCTGATATTTACAAATATGAGAGAAACAATTTACTTAGGATATAACACCATGCCATGCCATATAGAACACCATGCTGGATATAATACATGTATTTGTGTCAATTTTTAGGATATCTTTAATATATAAAATTCACTAAAATATTCTGATCAAAAGGGTTGTAATTTAATTGGTGCATGTGCAATAGTAAAAGTGTCATGTAGTGTTGAATTCATTAAGATATAAATGTTTAGTACCCAAAATTTGGTTTGGGAACTTGGAAATATAGAATTTTGTACTTATTTTGATATACACTTCATTTATGCATTGTTTTAACGACCATAGGCGCCTTCTTGATCTATCTCGCACCGTATATCCACTAGATAAAAACCAATCTCTACCTCAACCCTAGATCACACTCATAGCCCTGGATGTATATCATCCTACCAAGGACAAGATGACAACAAGAGATAACATAACAACCAAGTCATTGTAATTTAATTTAAATAAATAAGGAAACGCTGTATTTTGCAAACAGTGGGTCGTGGCACCGAACCGCCTGCGCCGGCACGTCCGGGTGGCCAGGTGAACGCTAGAGGAGGTGGTGTTTCAGTGCACGAAAGGGTCGTTGCTTCCAGGCTACTTCGTTCGGGCTTAGTCCCTTAAGAGCCCTGAGACCAAAATATCGTTCAAATTCGACGGGTGACTACTCGGACTCCGTGGCACCTAGAGAGGCCTTGTCTGATCCGGAACCTCGGCATACGAACCCTCTACAATAGCCTCTCTCATTTTTTTCCTTCTCATTTCGGTGCTCTCGCTGTCCTAATGTTTGCAAACGCGCGAAATAGTGCAGTAGGAGCCAGTGTAAGGTTGTCAAACGCTGTATTTTGCAAACGGTGGGCCGTGGCACCGAACCGCCTACGCCGGCACATCCGGGTGGCCAGGTGAACGCTAGAGGAGGTGGTGTTTCGGTGGGCGAAAGGGTCGTTGCTTCCGGGCTACTTCGTTCGGGCTTAGTCCCTTAAGAGCCCTGAGACCAAAATATCGTTCAAATTCGATGGGTGACTACTCAGACTCCGTGGCACCTAGAGAGGCCTCATCTAATCCGACACCTCGGCATACAGACCCTCTACAATAGCCTCTCTCATTTTTTCCTTCTCATTTCGGTGCTCTCGCTGTCCTAATGTTTGCAAACTGCCGGAAATAGTGCAGTTGGAGCCAGTGTAAGGTTGTCAAACGCTGTATTTTGCAAACGGTGGGCCGTGGCACCGAACCGCCTGCGCCGGCACAGTCCGGGTGGCCAGGTGAACGCTAGAGGAGGTGGTGTTTCGGTGCGCGAAAGGGTCGTTGCTTCCGGGCTACTTCGTTCGGGCTTAGTCCCTTAAGAGCCCTGAGACCAAAATATCGTTCAAATTCGACGGGTGACTACTCGGACTCCGTGGCACCTAGAGAGGCCTCGTCTGATCCGACACCTCGGCATATGAACCCTCTACAATAGCCTCTCTCATTTTTTTCCTTCTCATTTCGGTGCTCTCGCTGTCCTAATGTTTGCAAACGCGCGAAATAGTGCAGTTAGAGCCAGTGTAAGGTTGTCAAACGCTGTATTTTGCAAACGGTGGGCCGTGGCACCGAACCGCCTGCGCCGGCACGTCTGGGTGGCCAGGTGAACGCTAGAGGAGGTGGTGTTTCGGTGCACGAAAGGGTCGTTGCTTCTGGGCTACTTCGTTCGGGCTTAGTCCCTTAAGAGCCCTGAGACCAAAATATCGTTCAAATTCGACGGGTGACTACTCGGACTCCGTGGCACCTAGAGGAGTCGTTTTCAAAATTTACAACTTTTTCAAAATTTACAACTTTTCAAATTTACCAACTTTTTCAAAATTTACAACATTTCAAAATTTACAACTTTTTCAAATTTACAACTTTTTCAAAATTTACAACATTTTCAAATTAAAATTTTCAATAATTTACAAACTTGACTTTTAAAATTTACAAATTTTTCAAACAATGTTCAAGCTTCTCTTAGCTTCGAGAATTTAAAATTCTCTACTACGATACCAACCACGTGAAGGTGGAAGCTTTTCTGGCACCACTAACCTAAACATAAAATTGTTAGTCAAAGAATTTAGTTTCAAATCAAAACCATATACTAGATCTATATACATGACACACAAAATACACAAATTTAAAATAAAATATATTCAAACTTAAATCTAGATCTTTAAACTAAAAAAATAATATATATATATACGCTATATAAATTGAAACTTGAAATTAAATATATACCAGACATGAGCATTATAAATTCATTCCAATGAACCATCAGGATCGGATCTACTCTGAATAGCAGACAAGATTGCTTCATGATCTGACTCTCGAACCTTCCAAAGAATCTTGTTATTAGGTCTTCCTCGATATCTATACAACTGAATATTTGTCGCTAGAACTAGATGTGAATATAAGAGTATTTTCCTGTGTGTCTCAAAGTCTTCAAACACCCAAACAGAGGAGTTTTTTAATGGATACCGTCGAAGCCAAGTTCCAGTAACTACCACTGACCCTGTAGGATACTCAATCTCTTCGCCATCTATAATAGGAGAAGTCAACTTCTTTCTTTCCTCGATGCAACGACATAAGAAATAGTCTGTTCCTTCTTCATTGTCTTCTGTCGCAATTACTGCAAACACATGTCCTACAAAAAAATAACCAAGGTTGAAAAACTCAAATTTAAATTACATATTAAAATTTCAATGGACATAACTCAATACAAAAATTAAATAAATAACTGGATAAATACCTTGTCGCACCAAAATCGAAATTTCGTCAAAGTCCTTGGATGTTGTAACTTCATCTGCAGAAACAAGTTGTAATGCTTGTGGAGGTTGATAACTAGGAAGCGGAGTTAGAGGTCTACAAATCCATCCTTCCACCCATTCTTGTGAATCACACTCAGCAGTGACAAATTCGATACAAGATGCACAAAAACATGTCAACTTTCTTGTCCATACGGCCCACGAAGTAGCGTCTGAGCTACAAAATGAGTGCATATCACTGGACCCAGTGAGTGTCATACAATCCTCGTAGTTAGCAATATGTTTTTCCTCTATCAACCAAAAATATCTGCAAACTGTGGAATTTTCTTGAGAACCTCGGGTCATGTTGTCAGTACACCATTCCACTATGCTCTTGCATCTTTTAATTTAGCACCATCTTTGTACTTCAACTCTTCTCTTGCAAGAGCTCTTTTCACACTTGCCCCTGCACCGTCATGCTCTCCTTTTCCATGTCCTAGCCTCAGTGAAACTCCAAATATGTTGCACACCCATCTTGACATGCATTCTGCTCATCCAATAAAACATTCGTGCATTCTTAAACTGAGACGTGTAATTATCTGACCATATATAATGTTGTTTGAAGTGGATGTCCCTATCAGACAAGTTTCCATAAAATAACTGGAAACACCCTTGCACAAATTCAGTAGAATGAGTACGATCATCACTGATATAAAAGTGGTACTCTCTTAAAAAATTTTCGATCATTCTCTGTACTGTCAGGAGAATGTAGAAATGCTATATGCACAAAAATGGCAACTTGTACTGAGTTGTAATATTACGATTGAACCTCCATTTGTGGTTGCAATGTGTAATTCTCTGCAAAATCGACCACTGAAACAATAGTACCAATAGGAAATGTGTCTTTGCATAGCTTGAATTGTTCATCCAACCATCGAGCTCTATGTGTATGCCTCGCATACTCATAAACAATTTCATCCTTAAATTTTCTCATAAATTGAAAAATGGGCATTTGTTCTGTAACTAGCTCACACCGTTTCGACTCTTTTCCATCTTTCAACTGGTATGCAAACTGATTTATATTTATCAAATTCAACTAAATTATGTCCTATTGTACCTTCAATTTGCTCATGGATGCAACTTTCCAATTTAGGTAATCCGCCGCATGTACTACAACTTCCATTTAAACAATCTTGACTATAAAAAAATTGTCCAACTTCTTTTTCACAAAATATAGTAGGAATGAAATCCCTAGAAGATATTGGTGGAACTTGAACACCACATTCAGATAACATAGTTTCAGAATGAAAAATAGAACGAATACGTAAAAATTTAGCATAATGCATTGCAAATTCAACATGTTGCCTACAACAACAAGTGGTGCGAGCATGGTTGATTTTCACATAGAATGGTTTCAACATTTCAAAAAAACGTTGACTAATTTTAATTTCCTAGATTCTCTTGTTCAAACTTACGAAAAAATTGAGTTTGAGTCATATCTAAGAAATGCTTTGGATGTGGTTCACGATTAGTAGAACCAACTCTCCGTTTTATAACATCTCTTGTATTAGGTGAAACTCTAGTGTTATCATGCCAAAATTTAATAACAACTTCTCTTATAGCATCAGAATTATTTTGTCCTTACGCGGTGCTCTAGCAGAAAATGCCCAAAAATCGACATTATTGAGTGATTGAAGGATATTACGTCTTTCAATTGCTTTCATTAGAGTTTTTCGATTAACTTGCAACATTCGACTTGTTTGCGTAATCAAACGTTGTTTTTTTATTGATTCACTTACAACACTAGTAGCAAGTACACGACGCACAATATTACTATCCTAGTGCATCTCTTGACACCAACAGTGTGATATGCATCATGAAGGTTTTCAACAATTGTAGAGGTTTGACCACGTATGTTAGATGTTGTCAATCCTAAGGTGTTTAATGTAGGTCTCATTTTAATCAATTTCATCAAACTAACCAACAACTGACATCTTTGGGAATCATTTAAAATTTCAAAATGATTATCCCAAATTTCACTAGCTTTTCTTCTGATTTGTCGTTCAGAAAGTTTGTCAGACATTGGTTTCAAAATGTTTTCATCAATTTCAATCAAAAAATTAGGTTTCTTATGTAAAATCCTAGGAGGTGTTTTTGTCAAATTTTGTTTGTCTACAGTTTCAACATGAATTTCCTTATTCACATTTCATTGTCTCCTTCAATTTCAACATTTGCTACATCATGAGTATTTAATTCTTCTTCAACATTGACAGTAAAAACTTCTTCATCACGAGTATTCAATTCAACTTCAACATTGACAGTAGAAACATTACCTAGTTCTTCATTGCTTACAGTAGTTGGGATTGAAGATGAACCTCTTCTAGATTCACGAAGTTTCCGCATTCGCTCAGCATTTTCAATTTTAGTTGGCCTCTAATTCGTCTGGTGTTTTTTTACTTAATGACTTCCTTTTTTGACTTCGATTTTTGTCTCCCATGATGTTTTGCTTTCGGTGATAAAAAAACGTGCCTGGAAAAAGACAGAATTTTGCAGTCATTCCGTACGGTAAGGTCAGAGAGTAAAAATCACATGGTAATTCAGACGTTGGGATGTGTGTAAATATGGTTTATACAGCGCGAGCCCTTATACCGCGAGCCCGCTTTATAAACGCGAACACGCTTTATAACCACGAGCACGTATGGTTTTTACAAAAAACGCCGATTGCGGGAGCTATTTTCCGAACCTTAGCCTCGGAAAAATCCTTTGTTTTTCCCCAACCAAAGCTATGGAAGGTGCATTATGAAGTGCAAAAGGTCAAAAAACCTCAAATCGTCTTTCCAAAGACTGAACCATGCTAAAATAAATGGAAAACATTTCACAAAAATGGTGCCATCACGTAGGGTAGACTCTTAGCTTTGTAAAAATATTGTTTTTAAAGTGAATAGAATAAGATAAATATCATTTTATAATTTATTACTAACAATAGGTCCTTAAGACATTTTTTCCCGTGAATGTTCATGTCTACGTTTAAGACTGTAACTTTTGTTTCGCTTATCAAAATATGATAAAAATTATACCATCCCAAGCGTGGACAAATTCTATGCACCTTAAAAAAAAAAAAATTGATTTCGAATATTTTTTGATATAGTTATGGCGGGCAAACGGAAAGCGCTCCATTTTCTAAATATTTTCAGACCACTTTCACGGAAAAAATCATAAAAAAAAAATTACTAAAAAAAATACAAAATAAAATCCATCCCAAGATAGACAACTACATCTAACGTTTCACCAAAGGAAAAAAAAAAAATAACAATATTTGGTCATCCAAAATGCGGGCAAACAGGACTACAATCTTATAAGTTTTTTCGAAAAAAAC
>CM034150.1:777124357-777209357 GCA_019776745.2 Taxus chinensis
TCAAGAATATGTGGTTATGCAATAGACCAATTACGTGATAAATGAAAAAATTATGTTAATGTTGCCATCAAAATATGGACATTACAAGGCATCTTAACTTATGTATGTTGTAACGCTTAATGGATGAAGCAAGATGCCAAAGGATAGGCAAAAAAACATTAATGTGGAACAATGGAACTATCATGACACTAAGGAGAGGGCACCCAGAAGATTCACATGTGGGAACAAGGTACATTTGAAGGCACGAAAGGATAGGAAAGGAAACACGCAGGTACAAGATGATTTGGGACTTGTTTTCATGGTTATGACGGCTCTTTTTGGAGATAGCATGTGGATCACACATAAAAGGATGGAAACTTTCGTGACATGCAAATAGCTATTTTTAGGATGATATTCTACTAATCACCATGCATGAGTTCAGGATAATAATAGGATTACTATTGCAGTTAACTATAAGATATCTATAATTAGCGCACTTGCATGTGTGCATATTTTTGTAAAGGCACATGGCTATTTTCAGCATGTGACCTATTTTGGGAAGCGCGTAAGTGGTGAAGGGAAAGTTCCCACCCTTATAAATATGTAGTGAACTAGAGACATTGTGCATTTAGATTATTGTAAAGTTATGTTGTTGGATATGATCCATGCATGACTTATGGTGATACTATTTATTGTAAAAAGCTTCTGTGTTTACTATGTTTAATATAATGGAGTATATTGGCTAGATAATGGTGTTAAACATAGATGTAACTTGTCCTTGTATTTTTGATATCATTATGGCTATTGTTTAATTCATGAATCCTTAAGATCTAGATCTGGAATATGCTTTGTGGAATTTTTATGATTAGTTATAGCTCTGAATGTATGCTTTATCTTCTTCACACTAACATCCTACACCAGCAACTATAAAGAGGGCCCTGGTACCTTTGCACACTTTGGGTGAGTGCTCATATAAGGCTGGGTGATGTGTTAGTGTGCCTGGGTTATTCGTGGTAGATTCTAGGCTGCATCATTGGTTCTATTTCTGGGACCTCTTTTTAAGTTTTTTTAAAGATGGTTCGTGATGAAGATGCACCGGTTGACCCTAAAAAGTGTTGAGGAGTGGATAATAGATCTAGAAGAAGGGTATGCACATATGTTCAACACTTGGATCTGAGTTTGATACAAGTGCATGGGTAGAACAGAATGTGTATGACATTTTATATGAGAGCTTATTTTCTATCTTCCTGGTAGAACTATAGGAGATGGATGGTTACTTATGCTTCTACAAATAAATTAGAGGTATCTTACACTTGTCTAGATGCAGGAAGAATTTCAGACCCTTTATAATGTTCATCTGATTTGGACACGCATTGTGGATACTTGGTTCCATGGTGTTTTGAAGAACTATATTCTAGAGTACTCAATTTGCACCGATTCTTTCCTAGAGGTAGCTGAATTCCATTTTTTGCGTTATCCCAAGGGAAATTATTTGCAAGGAATTCCATTGGCAATCAAGCTCTTGATGGTGACCCTAAACTTGGAAAAACATCGATGGCTAACTAGACCCAACCAACTATGGGGGCAGGAGCAGGTTTGCTGAAGGATGGCAGACCTAGCGAAAATGAGGTAAAGAGAAAAAATGTGGCTTAAATAGAATGAGGTATGCGAGAGGGAGGTAGAGAATTAATGTGATATTGCAGGGTGGATGGGGTTGAGGAGAGAGATGGCTCGTGAAGAATTTGGAGCTCATGTAGAAGGCATGGAGCCAGAGCATCTGGAACTCCCCCATTTAGATAAAAATGATAGGGTAAAAATCCTCAGCCTCACATGGAAGCGTGCCATCAGAGATGACCTGAGCCATGAGCGTGCATCTGAATCTACCTGGCAACATAGTACTTGCACTTGGTTTTTAGTGCATCTAGCACATCCAATAGTTAGGAAGATAATTTTTTGCAGTAAGAAAGCATGAGTAATTCACATAGAAAGTACATCCATGGTAGGGAAAACATGTTCATTGTATTTTGGAGGTAACTTTTTAGGTGCATCATCAACATAGAATTCGAGCACGTAGATTTTTGGACTCACTACTGGGGGTAGTACCACTACCCAAACTGTAGGATTTCAGTTCAGTTACTACTGTTTGGACACAAGTAAGTACCTCTTCTGGTCCACTTCCATCTAAAGGTGGAGGATCAAGGGGTATAGAAGGCTCTGGTTTTTGTGGATCTAGTGGTTCTGGAGGCAAAGGTGACACAAGAGGTTTCAGATCAGGTGGGAAGGGTCTATACCAACCCCAAAATATTTACATGGATATTTCTCTCCATCTTCCAAGAGTATAGGGGCATCAGAATACGTTACAGAGCACATGTACATTTGTGAGATACTATGGCACACAAAATGAGTTACGACTTCAAACCGTAAGGCAAGTCAGTTTGTAACTACATTGCAAGGATGCACACACACATTGGTATAGGAAGTTTTACCCTGATTAGACTTGTGTAGATTATGCAGTATTAGAGGATGCTTTTCTTAAGGAGCTTCATATTCTTGAGATTAAGTAGAAGAGTATAAGCTTGCCTCAAGGATATTAAGCAGAGAACTACTGAGAGTGTCTGAGATTATGATGCCCAATTCAAAACACTATTGTCTAAGATTTCATATGATATTCATGGAATCCTTCATGCACAATGGTATCCTTGGAGGTCTAATTACACCTTTTAGAAGATCACTCTCACATAAGACTTATACAAACCCACGCACAGAACTTAAAGAAGCTTTATGTTCTGAGGTAGTTAGAAGTATAAACACTAGAGTCAGCCCATTCCTGGAGGCATAGATAACAACTATGGAAAAGCAAGAGAAACTGGCAAATTCAGCACATGAGATGCACACATAGATTTGGTGTACAAATTGTGAAGTGGAAGGGCATACTAAAGATAGTTTTCCTCACAGATCATTACATTCATTACTGTTGGACTATGAGATATGTCATTTGGACCATGATGCAAGCCCCATGCCCATTATTATAACGCGTGATCAGGAAGAATGTATCTTGTTATTATAAAATTTTCCAAACCACAACTCATGATATGAAAGATGGTAGGTTGATTGGTCAGATCCATGATGCTCTAGATATTGGTGTTCAACAAATAGGAGTATAAGATAAATCTAAGGGTAAATATGAGCACTAGGATCAGGATCACAATAAAGTGAATTATGATTAGAAAAAATGGCACTATACGGAGGTCATGACAGAGGTCGAGGATATTGTGGTGGATTTTGGGGCCAAGGCCATGGTGGTAGATGAGGCGAGTTCCCTCGTGGAACATGCTCTACATACAAATCTTCTTACCACTACAGGTGTGAATGTCCTCATAATATTACTTGTTCCTTTTGTGGGAAGAATCACCGATATGAGGAATGCTCAGACTTATATGAGCATCTTAGCAAGCAACATAAATAAGAGAAAAAAGGCACATGGATGGTTTGAATACATCACGCGTCATGGGGAATTAGTGGATGCCAAAGCTAGCACCAGAACCTGATGTATTACCTATGAGGATTACTGCATGAGCTGAAGCTGCGTGCGACAGAGATGCATTATAACATAAGCCTACCATTACTAAAGAGGAAGTTTTACATGTAAGGTATCTAGATCCTATGCACCAGAAGGAGGTTTATTAAGAGAACATGGAGATAATTATAAATTTTCAAGTTGAAATATAGTGTTTAAATGAGAAATAACAAAAGATGGAATAGAAGAAGGTAGCAGAGATGGTCCATCTGGATTTTTATGACTTGAAGGAGGTATTTAAAATGTTGCACTAAGAGAATATCATTCCATTACTAGGGACTTGGCTAAAAGGAAATAATCTATGCATAGGTATTGAGAATGGACATCAGACCCTGCATGAAAATCTTCCCCCTCATAGCTTGGATTATGAAAAAGAGATCACTTTGAATGCTGTTATGGATGGGTGGCTCTTGAGTAATATATTTATTGATGCAAGTGTAGAAGTTAATGTACTTAATTTAGATGCATGTGTACAGATTGGTAGACCTCCATTAGAGCCATCCTCTAATGTATTGTTCATGGCCAATCAAACTAAGGCCACTCCCATAGGAGTTTTAAAGCGTGTATCTGTTACTATACAAGGGTCCAAGTTTACTAGGTGCTTTGTGGTCTTAGTACTTGCAAAATAAGACAGCTTCCCATCTCTTCTTGGGTTCCATTGGTGTTATGTAAATAATGTTGATTTACGGTTCAACAAGGGGTATATAAGCTTTGAGAACAAGTAAGAAAGAGTTACTATCCCTTTACCAGATGGGAAATCTACGCCTTATGTTAAGCCTTTGAGTGAGGAAGATCTGAACAAGATTTATGTATGCATCATTTGGGACCCAAAAGTACTCGAGCTATCAAAGGAAGGAATATTGTAGTGGGAATATGCATAGTATATCAGTGTTACTACAAGTGTTGCTTGTGAAAATTGGGCACATGACACCTATGATTTGGTTGGGTGTGAATTAATACGTGCATTTTCATGGACAAGAAAACCTGTAATGTACACTAGAGAAGGAGACCCTACGGTGTTCCTGCGTGCTATGGAAGTACAATGGAAAAATTAAGTGGAAAGAAGGAATATGTTATTCTATACCGTATGTGGGATAGCAACGCGTTGGTGGATGGTTCACAGGGATAATCTTATGGAATGAAATGAAGTTAGAGTTGCTCTAACAACTCAGTTCTTTAGGAGAAATGTGCCTACTACAATCTGCATGTATCATGGTAATCAACTTGTTTAGCACCACGTTCGGAAGTGTCAAAGACTATGGACAGAAGGAGAGGGGGCTTTACAACATTCACTTTGGGTGCACTTTATCCCACCTTATAAGGCTACACACGAGCATGGTATGTTTATGCAGAGCTACGTAGAGAGAATGGAAATTGGAAGGACTTGATTGCAAGAATGACTCAGAATTTTGACTACTTCTCTAATAAACCTCCGGTGGAAGCAGCATTAAGCCTTATAAAGTGCTTAACTATGGTAGATAGTGTAAAGGAGGAAGAACTCATTTAGGATCTATTTGGTGAGAAAGACTCAGTAGCGCATTTTGATGAAGTAGAGGAAACAGATGCCATACTACTTAAGCATGCTTGCTGTGAGAAAGAAAAAGGGAAGATGGTCTACATAGTAGATGATTAGGAATTAGAAAATTTTGATATAGATAATTCAAAAAGTATGCGTGAAGTTTTAGATAGTGTAGATAACAACGCATGCACCTATCATGAACCTATGAAGACTAAGAAAATAAACATTGGCACATATACTGAACCTAAGGAGGAAAACATTGGGTATTATTGGATTGATTATGAAGTAGCAAAGATAATTGAGTTATTATGGTATTTTCAGGACTTATTTCCTAGCGGTTACCATGAATTAAAATGATTGCATGAATCATTAGAAGAGATTAATATGAAGCTAAAGGAAGGAGCGCACCCAGTCATGAAGAGATCTTACAGGATGAACCTGAACTTGTGTGTCAAAGGCAAGGAATAAATTGACAAAATGATGAACTCTGGCATCATTAAGCCCTTAAACAAATCAGAATGGGTTATCGCAATGGTGATCAATATAAAGAAAGATGGTAAGATTATGATCTATGTGGACTATATGGAGATGAATGTTGCATGTTTGACTAATTTGTTTTCCTACACCATTCACCGAGGAAATATTAAAAAAGGTTTTGTAGGGTGCGAAGTTATTATTTTACAGATGGATTCGATAGGTATCATCAGGTTAGAATTGCACATGAGGATAAAGAAAAGACTATTTTTACCATTGAATGTGGAATTTTTGCATATACGGTGATGCCATTCTGGTTTGAAAAACCTTCCTGCTATATTTTCACACATAGTTGTTCAAGCATTCCAAGATTTTATTCATAAATTCTTGCAAGTTTATTTGGATGATTGGATGGTGTATGGACTTGTTAAGGATCATTATGATAACTTGTGCTTAATGTTTGAGAGATGCAGGAAGTTAAAAATATCTTTAAACATCAAGAAGTGCATGTTTACTACACCTTTTGGGACTCTATTAGGGAATAACATTTGCAAGGAAGTCTTGTTAGTGGATCTAGCTAAGGTTGCAGTTATTGCAGGCCTGGATGAGCCTACTAGTAAGAGTGAGGTGCATGGATTCTTGAGCCACACATGGTATTATAGAAAATTTATCAAAGGATATGCTAAGATTGTAAGACCATTGGAAGAGTTACTAAAGATAAAATAGACATTCTATTGGGGTAACCACAACAACGTGATTTTGAGGCATTGAAGGAAAAACTTAATACAACACCTATTATGAGTTTTCCCTCATAGAACCAACCGTTTCATGTACTAGTGGATGCCTCAGGAATGACCATTGGTGTGGTGTTAGCTCAGCTAGGAGAATGTATTATTGATCATCCTATGTATTTTGATAGTATAAATTTGACTCCTGTGTAGAAGAATTATACAGCTATTCAGCGCAAAGCTTTGTCAATGATCTACGTACTGCATAAATATAGACCATACTTTCTTGCAACACCATTTTTATTATATACTGACCACATGGAATTGAAATAATTGGTAAACAAGCCTTTTTTAGAGGGGCACATACGTTCATGGGTTCTCTTATTCCAAGAATTTTATTTCACAGTTGTGGTCAAACCAAGAAAAAGTAATTATGGCCCAAACCATTTATCAAGAATTTAGTCAGGGGAGGACATGCTAACAATTGAAAATACAATGCCAGATGCACAGTTGTATAGGTTACAACATGCACCTTCAAAATTGGAGGATATTACCAGATTTTAATGTATTGGTATGATGCCAAAAGGAATGAAAGAATTAGAAAAGAAACAACTTCTAATTCACACAACACCTTTTATGTTGATTAGTGGTGACCTATAAAATCTAGGATGAGATGAAGTACTATGCACCAGTGTGTAGTACGATTGCATAGATATCATGAAAGAGTCTCATGGTGGTATTGCAGGAGGGCACTATGCAGATGATGCCATTGTGTGCAAGATTATTCTCATTAGATTATGGTGGGAGACCCTCTACAAATATTGTAGAGCATATTTTAAGGTGTGTGATCACTATTAATGCCTTGGTAAACCTAGGAAAGGAGATGAAATTCCTTTGAGACCTATTCATAGTGGAGATCCATTTGAGAAATGGGATATAAAATTTGTGGGGTCCTATTTCACCATCCACACATAGAATTGGATCAAACTACATCATCACTTGCATAGTATATCTGACAAGGTGGGAAGAACCAATACCTACCAAGGATTGTAAAACTACTACAATAGTCAAGTTATTATGGGAAAATATTCTTATAATGTATGAATTCCCGGTGAGATTAAAAAGTGATAGGGGTGCACACTTTTTGAATCAAACAATCAGGATCTTACTGAATGAATTTATTATTATGTGCCATAAGACTACATCCTATCATCCTCATGAAAATGGGACTGTTGAGGCCTTCAACAAGATTTTGAGCCAAAAACATATAAAACATTATGATGTTGGAATGAAAGATTGGGATGATAAAAAGTTTGTCGTGCTTTGGGCGTAGAGAATAACATACAAGAGGTTGAACAAAGCCACACCATTTCAGTTGGTGTTTGGAGTAGAAGCAGTCCTTCCTATGGAATTCATGTTACCTTCTTTGTGTATTGTACACGGTGGAGGTCTAGCTAATGAGAAAGTATTAGAATAAATAATTGATAGGATGATACATTTTGCTAAGAGGCGTGCCATAGCACATTGGAGTCAGAAGAAGGAAATGACCAAGTAGAAGGCATGGCATTTCCGACACATTAGGGACAAGGAGCTTGAAGTTAGGAAGATGGTACTACTTTATGATTCTAAGTTTCTGCACCATCTAGGAAAGCTCAAGGTGCATTGGTTGGGACCATATATATTATCACTCATATACTTGAATCGGGCACTTACCAGTTAAAGGAGCTTGATGGAATGTGGTTACCCAATTACTTATATGGGAGTGGGATGAAGCCCTACTATAAATAAGTATTCTTTGTATTTGTAATAAGGAAGCACTCCCATTTAGTATAGATTAACCTTTTTGTATTTCCTTTAATGTGTTTCCTTCTTCGTCTCTATGCTTTGTTAATTTAGTTTGGTGTTTTGCGTAATAAGCACATTTGTCAGATCGAAGCTAATTACAATCTGAAGTATTCTTTTATGTGTAGAGGAGTGCACATACCATTAGTGTGGGGTGGTTGTTATTTGTTACTCACAACTAGGTACACATCGAAACATACTTCTACAGGTGCTAGTTTAGTGTGGAAATGAGCTATTATAAAGCAGATTCCTCTAAAAGATGACAAGAGATGAATATGGATAAAGGAAATGTATAACACGAGGTGAGTAGTGTACATAGAAACTACTATGAGAGGGTGCAGGGGTGAGGTACTCGGTGCATGGAATCATGGAGAAGAGAAATCTGTAGCTAAAGGGTACGAAGGCATGCTAGAAGGTTATAGTTGGGGCCTGAGATTGTATTGTTCAGAAATGATCAAAATAGTCAATTAATGAGAGGATTGTTGTTAAGTGAAGGAGCCAATAAATACACTAATTTTTTTAAAATCTATATAAGGACATGATGTATATTCTTTTTTACCTTTACGATCACATGTATTCAGGTGAGCTAAGTGCAACTAAACCAAGCGAATCGTATTGAGGTGCACACATTTGTGAAAGATGGCATGGAGAGTGGATTTGTGTGTTAGAAAAGGCTTGGGTCCCCATTGCTGAAGGGTTTGAGTGAAGCAGAAGTGTTGAGAAGGAGATAAGGCACATAGTTTTAGGCTAGGGCATGCAGATTTGAGCTAGGATTTGGGTTTACTCACTACGGAGGATAAAAGGTGGAATTTTTATGATGGCACCAAAGAAAGCACCTACAACAGGCATAAAAGGAAAGAAGAAGGTAGAATTTGAAGTTGAAACTATTGCCGAGAGTAATTGTTTAGAGAAGCAGTACCTGAAAGAAGTAATAGCCGGAAAAGAGTGGGATTCCCACATCCGTAGATGCAAAATAAGTGACTACAACCACCATACTATTGAAAACAAGGGAGATTTGGACCGTTTATTGAATAATAAGATCAACAAGCACATGGTGGAGAATTTTCCATTGTATGATGACACTGGGGAGAAATTATTGAAGTAGGTAGGATTTTATTAGTTATATGACCTCCTGTATTTTTGAAAATATGAACCCTTATACCAATGGCTGATGAGCCAAGTCCATGAGGAATTCTTTTATTTCATTGGATGAAGGGTTGGGATCACATCAACATTGGTTTCAACACTAACATGATTGAAGGTCACAGTAGTAGAGCTTATTCGTGACTTGATAGATAAAGCAACAATCATAGAAATAGGAAAAGAGTTGGGGTATACCTAGGGTCTACATGGAATCGAAATAGATAAACTGAAGAAGTTTCTTGTGGTGTAAACAACCATGTATTTTCTCACCAAGCTAAATGACCAAGAGAGATAGTCTTAGGTAAACACCATGTGGATTCATATTGCAAATAAAATGTTTGAGGGAGTAGTATACAACTTGGTAGGCTATGTTGTAGACATCATTGTTGAGGAAGTGTACACAGGATAAAAGATAAGTATTGGCATTATCCTACTTTCTCTCATGTTTTTAGAAAGTGGAGTGTATGATGGGCCAAAGAACAAGATCTGGGAGTACCCCTTAGAAAATAATTCCCTCGCAGAAAGGGTTTGAAAAATATCTATGTAAAGGATCAATGAGTGGGTTGTTTAAACACAGGGAAGGAATGTGGTATGACCGAATTTTCCCAACATTTGAGTAGGAGTGGCACATTCCCAAGGATCTACCTTCGGTAGTAGGTAAGGAAGTACATTTCACAATGTATCAACACTTTTGCATTACACGATTTACCACGAGGGATAGGACATGGAGCCCATGGTGTAAACTTCCCTATGCCTTCATAATGTGCTACTTCCAGGCCTTAGTTCATATATTTACTAATGCGCATCGTCTGAATTTCAACGTAGAAAAGGCAGACTGTGACTACCACACCCTCAGTAAGACATATGTGTATCAAATCCATGCTACCTACATTGAAAGGATCATTTAAGATGTCATAATTATAAATCATATAAGCTTGGCTATTGGGGACAGTGGACCTGCGCTTGTATATGTTCAGGTTAATATTAGGGCTAGAAAATAACAAGTATGTGGAGAATTAGTTCATGTTCCAAGGTCCACCTAAGGGCAAACATACATTGGAGAATGTGTGATCTCCAAAGCCAGCAGAGACTATAGAGGTAGATGGGGAGAAAGAAGAATAAAAATATAGTAGAGGCTTGGATCATAGAGGTCAGAGGCTTCCCTCAAACAGAATGGAGACTGAGCATATGGATAGTTCACCTCAAGTGTAAGAAGGAGACAAGGAATTGGATGTGGAAGTAGTCCATGAAGAGCACCGCTTTAAGAGGGTATTCACAAGAAGAAGGACCCAAGGCATGGAATCTCCACAACCTATAATAATATCACCATGACTCTCCCCTCAAAAAGAGGAAACTGAGAAGAGGAGGAGAAATCTATAGTTGAACGAGGAGGTGGAGGAGTCTCAAGAGAGTGCGCCTGGGACCCCAGTGTAGCAAGAAGATGTGGAAGAGCCCAAAGATGAGGACATGAAAGATGAAGAGGAAGGGGCGAAGGATGCGGAAGAAACAGAGCATGAACAATCTCACACACATGATACTACATAGGACGTTGAAGGGCCACCTCCAAACCTTGGCACCTAGGTTCTGAAGGGGCCAAGAACAAAAAGAACCAGTGAAGAATATGTTGTGCCAAGTATAGGATATGCTGAGGACACAAGCAAAATTGTTTGTGTTTGGTTTCAGATCACAGTGGACCTGAAGGAGTTATATGGGTGGGAGTTAATGGAACCAAACATGGCCACTATGCGCGTAAGGAAACAACTGTCCTGGTCTATGCAGACTCACATGAACGAGCCATATTTTGATGTATGCGAGGAGTCTTGTGTATCAATAAGAGTGAAGAAGGCACCTCAGAGCATGCACATGACTATAAATCCCAGTCTCATGTTTGATGAGAAATGCCTTTGTTAAGGTATCTATAGAGGTGGTGTAGAGGAATGTCGATAAGGATTCCACTATTAAAGCGCTACTTGAAGATTACAAGGAAAATACTATAGAAATAACACGTCTAAAAGGAGAAAAGGATCTAGAATAGAAAAATAATGAGGCCTTCAGAAGCATGGCAAAATAAATTGGTGACTATGTCCTGAAAGTAAGACCGCATCTAGAGTCTAAGGTACCTGAGAAGTTTCCTTCGGCTATACATTATATGCGCACATTAGTTGATTTGGTGCTTGAAGATGGACCGATTCGAATGCCAATGCCAAAGGATCCTGAATATGATGTAAAGAGAGCAAGGGCCTCCATGGTTAGGAAGATTTCTTCTTACGAGGCATTACTCCATACTTTACAAGATGAGCTGAAGAAAGCAGATCAAGCTCTGAACATATGTGAAACACCAGAAGCAGTGATCATGATCAGGACTATGATAGAAGATAATGAAGTTCTGAAGGCAATGAAGGATGAGACTTTAGGGAGTGCAGAAAGATTGGATAATAAAACAAGAGCATGAAGCCCTTGCAACAGCCCAAAACCCACATAAGGAGAAACTAGATGAGATTGGAAAACTCATAGCGTAAAAGATGGATCTTCTGGAGGGAAGGATGTATGATATGGCCAATGTTGTTATAGTACTGCAAAATGAAAATGAAGAGATAATATAGAACAAGTTGGAAGCCATAGCCACTAACGTTCCAGAGAAGACAAGAACTGCACTAGATGACTGGCAAACATTGGAGGCTAAGATTAAAACAGAAATTCAGAGTTGATCCTCCCACTTGAAACAGAGGGTGCTGCAGAATAGAAATCTATTCTTTGGAAAATGATTCTTTACATTCCTTCCATTCTTATTCTTTAATGTTTGGGAGAATCAAGAGAAACCCCATTGTCAGGATGACAATGTACATTAGTGTGGGGTAATATTGAGCAGACAAAGCATGACACTAAGGAGAGGGCATACAGAAGATTCATGTGCAAGAACAAGGTGCATTTGAAGGCGTGGAAGGATAGAGAAGGAAACACGTTCCAGGACAAGATGATTTGGGACTTAGCCATTTTCATGGTTATGGGCTATTTTTGGAACATAGCGTGCAGGGCACACATTGGGATGAAGACTTGTGTGACACAAAAAATGTTATTTTGGGAATGAGCATCTGATAAACGCCATGCATGAGTTCAAGATAATAATAATATTACTTCTTCTAGTTAACTATAAGATATCTATTATTAATGAACTTGCATTTGTGCATGTTAATGTAAAGGTGCATGGCTATTATCAACATGCGACCTATTTTGGGAAGTGCATAGGTGGTGAAGGGCAAGACCCTACTCCTATAAATATGTAGTTAATTGTGTAGGTTAGTGTGTGTGGATTATTGTAAAGTTATGATGTTGGATTTGATGCACGCATGACTTATGGTGATACTATTTATTATAACAAGCTTCTATGTTTATTGTGTTTAATATAATGGAGTATATTGACTGGATAATGGTGTTAAACATGACTATAACTGGTTCTTGTATGGTTAATTTCATTATCATTATTGTTTAATTCATGATTATTTGAGATCTAGATCTAGAATATGCTATGTTGAATGTTTATGGTTAGTTATGGTTCTAGATGTATGCTTTATCTTCATTACACTAACATCCTGCACAAGCAACTCTAAAGAGGGGTATGGTACCTTTGCATGCTTTGGGTGAGCGCTCAGCTCAGGTTGGGTGATGTGCTTGTGCACCTGGGTTATTTGTGGTAAATTCTAGGCTACATCACTTGTTCCCATCATTATGACCCAGAATCAAGGACAATTCAAACAGATGATAATTCACTACTGATATTTCTTACTCCAAAGGGTATCTCTCAATGCTTACAAATTCTCACTTATAATATGGTGATCATCACTCATGAATTTTCCTCTCAAGAATGGGAAAAAATAGATTCATACTTACAAGGTTTGGCAGTTGAATCATGGCTCAAATAGGGAATGAAGCCCTCAAAAATTCCTAAAAATTGGTCTCCAAGTGAATTTCATGAGGCATACTCAAATTCCATAGTATTACCAAGCAAGGGTGATGGGAGAAGAAACTACGAAATAATTCCAAGACTAGATGGCTCAATTCATCCTAATGGTCACATAAGGAGATAAAATGATTGATTCAGGGCATATTATAAGTAACAACATTCATAGTCAGTTGTTGTCGTTTCCTACCTCTAAAATTTGATAATGACTTCTTATCTCGTGTACGCTCTCACATACACGAGGTCTTTCAGAGGTCTCTCTTATGCACTAAATATGCCAAAAAAGTCTCCAACATATGAGAAGTCTCCATAACTTACATATCTGGAGAGTAACTCTCACTTATCGACGCCGAATGATGCCTTCACCATGTATATCATAATGTTACTTGAAAGCAATCCCGAGCAGAAGATTTCACCTCAAGTAGTTAGGTTGATTGAAATATATAAAAGTTATTTCATCCATTTTCCCACCTTTCCCTATATCAAAGTTGGAGGATTTTATCTCACACCTCATAGGTTACCAAGGTACCTAAGTGACAAGATAATCATGATTGAGTTGCATAGGATGTTGTCTCATGTCCACACCATGTGAGAAAGTATGAAGAGGAAGGGTGTATCTTTTCCTATCTCCCTGGGAATCTATTCATGTAAAAGTGTATTGGATCTAGAAAACATTGAAGCATCCTTTGCAACCTTTAATCTACATTCCTATGTATTCCAACCAGACTTTGATAATAGGAAGGACCATGAGACTTTCTATTTACTAGGTTTACATCACATTCCATAGATTGAAGACTATTGGGCCAACTATGCTAATGATTTTGTGGTTAGAAGGTGGGACTACATGAGGATGCTTATAGTTCAGATGAGGGATTTCAAGTTTGAATGGTCTATAAAAAGGATGAATGATGATGGATCCGATCTATTTGATCCTAAGTATCAAACGGTTCAATCATCTCCCCTTCCTCCCACTATGTGGAACATCCGATAATATGGAAATATCAAAGAAATAACCATGACAGTGATTCAAAGATCAAATAATTGGTTCAAACGGAAGATGGTATCCTTCATTGAATCAAGTGGTTTATTGGATTCATCCAAATAGGTGTCTCTCACTTCTTCCCTCAAGGCTCCAATTAAGGATACTAAGTCTTCACGTTCATAAGGGTCTTCTAAAAGGAAGTTTATGGAGACATAATGCATTGAGGTTATTCCCCTTAAGAGGATGTCTACAAAGATATAAATCAAAAGGAAACCTATTGAGCCACTTGAGATGGGAGAAATTGACCCATCTCAATCTCGTAATCATCCTCAAGATCCAAGTGTTTCCTTGAAGGTAGCTGAGTCATCCCATCTTAGTGGAGATTTAGTTTCATATCAAACACTTGAGAGTTATTTCATGCCTGATTTCGTGTGTACGTCAAATGCAAATTCCCATGGGTGTAATATTTACTTGGAGGAGAATCAAGAATGGTGAAAAAAGTAACAACACATAAATTTGAGGCCATCTCAAAGTATATAAAAACCAAGTGTACTAAGAAAGCTTTAAAAACTTCTCGATAATTCACTGAGGCTTCTAGATCTCAGTATGTAGAAGTTACATGTCCTAAAGTGATCAAAACCATGGGAGGGATGACATCAGATGATTATGATATGACTAGGATTTCCTTGGGGTAGGCCATACACGAAGGAGATTTGCATTTATTCAAAGAGTGTGTAGTTCAGTTGCTCGTGAGAAATGAAGAGAATAAGCATATTTTGGAACAACTTGAAGAGCATGTGAGGACCTTGACTGGTTATGTGCATTCATTCTTAGAGCCCAATGTAACACCACTTCCTTAGGTTAAAACTATCACTCTTATCAGTAGCTTTGATCCTTAAGTGATCAAAAGAGTTCAATGATACACTATATGGGGGAGATCTAATGATAAATGGGTGGAGAAGATCATCGGAAAATGGAAGGAACTCTTTCTTGAGATCCTTTCTCTATATAATTTTTCCCTTGCCACCATTTCCAAGGTGAAAGTGACAAAGGTTAAGATTGAGAAAGAATGATCCCATTGGGATAATGTTTCCTGATTGATATCTAAGATGAGTGGTCTCAATTTGGACTCCTTAGTGAGCAAGAATGTGTTCACATCTATCAATGATTATTTTTCCCCTTTGTGGTCACACACAATCAATTCTAGGTGTGAAGTTAAAAAAGATGTAATTTCAGAGCTTGAGTCTTGTGAGGAGAATGCATATGTAATCTTGGAAGAAATCATTAAGAGTGTGTAAAATCTTGGATCCCTTCCACTCAGTGAACATTCATCCTTGGAAGGACTCCTAAATTCCTTCCAAGAATTGGTCTAGAAAAAATCAGGAGATCCTTTCTCCTTCAATGAGGATGCATTGGAATTCCTCGCAGAGATTAGAGGTTCTATCTCGAATATCGTGGGAGATCATAAGGTGTGGTTCACACAATGCAAGTCCCTTGGTGGTATTCTCAAGACTTGGATCAATGCTTCGGGGTATGTGTGCATCCCACAAGCAAAGGAAGTTACCCTCGCATTGGTTTGGTTCAACAAATAGGTCAAAGGAAAATATTTCATCCTTGGAGCATTTCCACAGAGTCCACCAAAAGCAAGCTCTTCGTTGTCAAAAGATTCTTCATCTTCGGATTGATCAGTTCTCTCTTCTTCCTTCTCTCTCTACATAATAATTCTTCTTTGGGTTGTACTTTTTGAGTTCTTTGTCTTATTCACTTAAGTGACCTTTTAATTTTGCATTGTAAAAATTATTTTTCATATATAAGAAAATAACTTATTTTTATTCCTATAGGAATATGAAAGGTCACAAGTGGTAGAAATATGAAAAGTCACTAGGGGGGGGAGATGAAGGGACATTTTGTAAGGCTATATATTAGGATGGCTTCTCCATTCCAAAGGGTTAGATTTTTTTTCTCCTACTACTACAAGCAAGAAGCTTCTTTCTTCTATTTTATTGTCTATATTCTTTGGCTTCCTACTGAAAAATCTACTAAACAAATCTAGTGCAAGAAGATTGAGCATAGAATAAATTAATGGGATAAATAGATTAACGCAACACTTAGGAGAAACAAAGAAATAAAATTAATCTCTGATGATTCTCAATTCGGGAGAACCATTTAAATAGGTTTAACAAGTTGTTTGATACTCCTAGATACAAGGGATGCCAATCTAAGTAGAGATAAAAAATCCTCTAAACTAGAGATACCAATCTAAACTAGTTATGGGAGTTTAAACAAACTCCTAATAAAATAAAACTAATAATAACTATTAGCCCACATGAGCTTATTAGGTGTAAATGATTATTTACACCAATACCCTCCCATAAGCGAATGCTAGGGAGCAAAGAGAAAGAGAAAGAAGGGTCCCGACTACTAGGCCTGATAAGGTACCCGATACAATACTAGAAAAGAAGGAAGGAAGGACTATACAAGTTCCCCCCAAGGACAACTTCCTTCACCCCAAGCTTGTCTCGCAACTCCAAATAGCGAGGGGAAGCCAATGGTTTAGTGAAGATATCTATGAGTTGATCGGCCATAGGAACAAACTCCATCTGAATGACCCCATCTTGAATCAACTGTTGAATGAAGTGCATGTGGATCTCTATATGTTTCGTGTGCTGATGCTCAACAGGATTACATGCAATGTGAATAGCACTTTTGTTATCACACCAAAGAATAAAAGGAGACTCCTGCGAAAAACCAAACTCACCAAGAATCTGACAAAGCCAGAGAACCTCCTGCCCTGCTGTCACAACATCTCGATAATCAGCCTCAATGGATGATAATGAAATGGTATTTTGATTTTTAAAAGACCAGGAAACTGGACCAGAACCAAGATGAAAAAAATAGCCAGATGTGGATTTGCGAGTATCGCGACATCCACCCCAATCAGAATCTGTAAAGCCCTCAATACTGGGAACAGTTTGAGGTGTGTAAAGAATACCAAAACTCAAAGTCCCCCGAAGATATCTCAAAATCCACTTGGCTGCTTCCCAATGACTCTCATGAGGCTCATGTGAAAACCGAGAGGCATGATTAACAACAAAGGTGATATCAGGACAAGTATGAGTAAGATACAAAAGGCTCCCAACCAACTGTCTATACAAAGTGGGATCAACTAGTTTAGACTTACATGCAGTAGTCAATTCAATACCTGACTAGTAAGGTGTGGGAGATGGCTTGTAATCAGCCATATGAAATCTCTGAAGCAGATCTATAGCATACTTCTTCTAACAAATAGAGATGCCCTCAGCAGACTAGCAAACCTGTAGGCCAAGAAAGTAGTGCAACAATCCCATATCTGTCATATCAAATTTTTCTTTCAATTTCTGTTTAATGTCATGTGTTACAGAATTTGAACTACTACTAATGAGGAGATCATCAACATATAATACCAATAGAAGCAAGTCATCATTAGTCTTCAGGACATAAACTATATGATCGATCTTACAACGATGAAAGCCAATAGACAACAAGAAAGCATCCATCTTCTCATACCAAGCCCGAGGGGTTTGTTTAAGACCATAGAGTGAACGCTTAAGTCTACAAACTATTGAAGAGTCATGTACAAAACTCATGATGTTGCTCCATATAAATCTCCTCATGGAGATCACCATGAAAAAATACACTCTTCACGTCCATATGATGTACTGACCATCGATGAGAAGCAACAAGAGAGAGAACAAGGCGAACATAATCCATATTTGCAATACGAGAAAAAGTTTCAGAGTAATCTACTCCTTCAACTTGAGAATACCCCTTGGAAACAAGACATGCCTTGTATTTTTCAACCATTCCATCAGCTACATATTTGATCTTATAGACCCATTTACATCGTACAAGATTTCTTCCCTTTGGAAGAGGAACCAAATCCCAAGTATTATTCTTCATAAGCGAAGAATATTCATCCTGCATTGCTGAATCCCATTCTTGGTTTCCAATTGCCTACGAAAAAAGAACAAGATCATTAGAAATAGCTTGGCTCATAAGAGCCATACCAAAATAGGGCTGATGATCAACAACACCAGAAGTCTTAGCTCTAGTACATCGTAGATCTCGTGAATCACCCACCAAATCACCTACTACAGCCAATGTAGATCTTAGCCATTTCGGAGTAGGAGCAACAGGAGTAGGAGCAACAAGATCAAGATCAAGGGGCCCATCAAAATCATCATCAGTGACAGGAGTAGGAGGTAATAATGGATATGGAAGAACTATTGTATGATCTAAAGGAGCCTTGGTCTCATCAACTTGAACATCCTGCTGAAACACAACATCTTTGGTAGTGGGATCGAAGAGGTGATATGCCTTCACATGCTCACAATAACCAACAAAAATGAGTTCTTTGCTTTTATTCTCCATGGTTTTCTGAGTGTCGTCATGAACAAAGGCCTAAGCCTTGCAACCAAAGACCCATAATTTTAATACGTCAGGTTTTTCACCTAACCATGCCTCCTCAGGAGTAACCCCTTACACTGCTTTATGTGGCATTCTATTTTGAATATGATTTGCACAGTTGACTGCTTCTGCCTAGAACTGAGGTGCCATGTTCTTGGACTGAACCGTGTAATTTTCCATTTCCTTGAGTGTTCGGTTCTTTCGTTCAGCAACTCCATTTTGCTGAGGGGTGTTAGGAACAGTATACTGGTGCACAATTCCATGATTAGCACAAAAATCAGTAAATGCATTACTCTCATATTCCCCCCCATTATCCGTGCGGAGTATTTTAATACAATGTCCATATTGTTTCTCTAAAATAGCTTTAAAAACTTTGAAATGTTCTAGGACATCACTTTTATATTTTAGAAAGTACACCCAAGTTTTCCTAGTAAAATCATCTATGAATGTGAGTACATACTTAGCACCAGAAAATGATCTATGAGGAAAATAAGTTAGATCACTATGTACCAACTCAAGACAAGCCATAGCTCTTTTTGCTTGACCTTTTGGAAAAGGATCCAAGTGTTTCTTACCCAACATACAACCGGGGCAGACACCATCATGTGATTTTACCTTCAGAAGTCCTATGACCATATTTTACGAAGAGAGCTGCTACAGATATCTGTAATTGAGGTGACCAAACCTCTCATGCCACAGTTTTCTCAAAGAATCAACATGAGCAATAAGTGAAGATCCTACAGAGTTATCAAAGCTCTCAAATACATACAAATGTGAACATGTGTCCACAGTTCCTATAGCTACAATATCATCATGATCATGAAGTTCCCTGATGACAACCTTATCTGGTGAGAATTCAACAGTTCTACCATCACCAGAGTTACAGATTTGATATATGGAAAGCAAATTGTTAGACATATGGGGAACATAAAGAACATTATTTAGATGCCCATTTGGTATTTTTTACAGTACCAGAACCCAATACATCTACAGAAGTAGAATTACCCACCGAAATCTGTGATGTGCTGCAAGCAGAAACAGAAGTCAACAAATCCCTGCAATGTGTAATATGATGAGAAGCCCTTCAGTCAAGAATCCACCTATCTTGCAAAGGAGAAGAAGCTCTAGCAGAAAGAGCCTTACCCTTGCTAGCATTGGAAGCAGATGAAGGTGATGGAACAGTGATCTTGTGTTGTTTTAAAGCCTTTTCTAATGCTTCCAACTTCAAAAAACATCTGGATTCAGAATGATTTTTCCACCCACAAAAGGAACAAGAATCAAACACCCTCTTCTAAAATGGTCTCTTATTTTTACCATTATTATGTGGTTTAGAAGTGTCAACAGAAGGATTAGAAACCATATTGTGAGAGGGTATAGGCTTATCATAGCTTTGCTTGGGTTTTTTTTTTCCAATTTTGCTTAGGAGAACTGGCCACAAGAGCATGATTCGATGTAGGCATAACATCTAGAGATATTAATTTTTCTTGTTCTCGTGAGAGACGTTCACAAAACTGTTCAAATGAAGGCATTTTAAACTGAGTGTCTAGTGCATCCATAGTAGAAAATAGGGTTGGTGTAAATACAGAAAATGGACCCTTTAGTTTAGTTGGGATCATGTATATGCATTCTTCATCCTTTTTAGTTCTACCACCTGCTTTCAACTGACTGCGAATCTCTTTAAATTTTGACAGAAATTCTTCTATGGAAGGAAAATCTGAAGTCGATAAAGAGTAATTCATGATCCAGTTGAATTAATTTGAACTCGTTTATCTTGCCAAACAAAGATTCAAATTTTTCCCATACCTCTTTCAGAGTTGTGGCCACGGAAATATGAAACTTGAGGTTATCTGCTACATTCAACGCGATCAATCCGAGAGCTTCATCTTACTTGCATACATACAAGTATTTGTCCTTCTCTATGGTGAAAGTGGGAATTGTATCATCGAACACATGCCATAATCCACGAGACTGTAAGAGCTGCTACATCTTCGGTTTCCAGGCATGGTAATTCGTCAAGTTTAGAGGCTCAAACAACTGTAGATCCTCGGTATGGCCAAAAGACGAGGATGATAAAAAATCTCTCGACATGGTTTTAATGATGTTATTTTCCAAAGTTTCCCTTTTTTAATGAAATTTTCTTCAATGCGACGGTAATGAAAAATAGTCAACTTTTGCAAAAAATGGCACTCAATTTCGAGTTACTGTGCAGAAGTTATTAAACCATGAAAAATCCACTAAAGAAAAATCCACTCAATTTTCAACTATGCGGGCTTTGTAATCTTGTACAACCAAGAAAGAACTTTGTATCTTTGAGGAATAAATCAATAGAAATTTGTGTCTTTGATTTGTTAATCTTGTTGTAGCTTACACAGTTGTTTCTACTCATATTGAATGTGGACCTACTCTGGTTAAAGTTTTTGTAATTTGCAAATGCCTACTCACAACCTTAACCCTCTCCCTTTTTCATATCTCTGCTTTATCTCTTCTCAAGCACATCCTTCCCTTGTATTCCGTACAATCATTTTACCATAGGTTTAGTGGAGTAATCCTATGTGATCCCTAACCTAACAACCACCCACATATGTTATTATTTCCTGCATTCAATAAATGGGAGCCTCCCCATTCCCAAAAGGAGGGACCTAGTCTCGGAGCATTGACAAAAACCACTCATTTTTCTTGCGACAGATTATTTCGCCAACACACAACTAATTGTCTTGTGACAAATTATTTTTCCAACACAACTAATATTGACGGTTATGGGGAATGGAGATTCCTTTTACAAGGTCTATAGAGGCATAATCCTCTAGCAAATACCCAAAACCTTTAGTAGTTAACATATATAGGGATGATATCAAAAGACATCCTCGCCTAGTAGACCACAAGAAACCAAAATCATCATAATAGTGATCACTCATTTTCAAGCAGACAAATGCATGTTTGCAAAGGGTTTGGACTGACTGCATAAACCAAGTCTAAATCCAAAGGGCTTACTACATAACAAGGATAAATGACCATTCAATTTGATCATAGGTTTTCTCAAAATCAATATCAATAACAATTGTGTCAGGATGTGTGAGCCCACTCCATCTCGTCCTAACTTTCTATAATATTATGAAGAATGTATGTACCTTGGATAAACCATGTTTGCTCATGGTTTACCACCAAAGGAAGAAGATACTTAATTCTAAGGGTTATAACTTTAGAAATATTTTATAAGAAACATTGAGGAGTCTATAGTGATAATCCAAAAATCACCTTCTTTGGATATGAACTTGATATTTCTTTTGTTATTGAGCTTGCCTAAAGAGCATGCGGCAATGGCTTCAATATAAACTCGATGTAAATTTGGCCCAACAAAACCCTGTAAGACCTAATAAAATTCATAAGGAAATTTATCACTAGGGTTTTATCTTGAGCTATATAAATAACAATAATCTATATCTCATTAACATAAAGGGGCCTATCACAAATCAATATTTGGTAGAGGGAAATCTTGGAGGGCACTAACGAATACTAACCCAATGCATTTCTATAAAGAAACTTCCCTCTCTTCATTAGAATCTTAGGATTCAAATACCTATTTGTGGTGCTTTATAAAGGCTTGAATGATGTCGGATAGACTACTAAGTGTCCAAAATTTTTAAGAGCTTTGATTTGAGCAACAAAATTTCTAACTCTAAGTCGTTGGAAAAATTCACTAGACATCATATCTCCAATCTTCACAAGCCAATGGATTCAAACCCAGATTTAAACATTACAATCTTAGTGAATCTTAACCAGCTTGATCTTTTGATGCAACTAAGTAGTTTGAATTTCCAGATGGAGAAAGAGAGTTGAAGTCCATGATATACCCTATTGAATTATCTTATGTAAGAAACATTAGCTAATTTTTAAAGAAACTTGTTTATGAAATACTCTTAAGAATCTTGTAGTGTGCACAATGACAACCTATATAAAAACACAGTTGAAAGGAAAATACATAATTTTTTTTCCAACAAAAATCTATCAAATCGTTTAAGCACTCTGAGAGATCTTTGACGAAAATTGAACCAAGTAAACCAAATAGTGGGGGGGAGTGTTTGTGGCGGTGTTGGGATCAAATAAACCCAACTAATTCCTCATACAAAACTACACTTCAAAGATTTAAAAATTGCCACATATAATCCAACTCATTAACAGAATCGCCTCTTTTTCTTCCGCAAATTCAAAGATTTAAAAATTTCCACATATAATCCAATTGGCTATGGTAAGCTCCTCCACTAGTCATCACCATAGCACCACTCTTTACATAATCATAGTGGTGAAAAGATGTTTCTTAGAAACTTGTGTAGTTGAATTTTGTCTAAAAAGTTCACATGTTTAATCAAGTGTCGCTTCTTATGAACACAATCATCCTCCTCCCTTCTTGGCAAAGGGAGTATAGAGCAATGTGATATCCTCCAAAAAAAGAAGGATCAACCTTATCCATAGGGCCAAGAAGGAAGGAATATCTTCCATAAAAAAGACTGATCATAATAATTTAATATAATACAAATTAATTGGTTGGAGATGAATACACTATCTCCTTTTTTGTATAGTTAACATTTTTAATGGATGGATCACAATATCAATTATTATTATTTTATTATAAGCTATTTGTTTATTTTAATGAAGAGATAAAAAATGGATTTTCAATTAATGTTAGTATAATTTATATGTGTAGGAAATTATTAGTATTGTCGAAGGCATTAGACTATAGGTTTCACATATACTTAATCAGTTATTATTATTTACACTTTTTAATCAATTAGAAATTGTTATTATTTTCATAAACAAATATATAATTCTCAAATTAATAATAAATATTAGGAAACTACATAATTTTTAACTAAATAATTACAAAATTTCATGTATCTTCAATTTCATTGACTTATAAATTAACATATTATTATAGGTTTCAATATTTTGAGAAAAAGATGATGTAATAACATTTATTATAATTTATGTGAGGACGCATCATTAAATGTTAGGATTTCTCTCTTTTCCATCCACTGCCTCCACAAAAATAAACTTAGTCTTATTATCTGGCATGATGATACCATACAAGCTCCCAACGGATACATAAAGCTTGTAATTGGGAAAATTATGAGTAAGAGCGCTTCGAATTTCAACTGTCAATGTAGTCCCCTACAATCTTCCTTTTGTATATGTAACTCTCAACATTGGCAACTCAAGCTTCTCTTGTTTTGATGAATTGATAACTGAATTATTACACGGAAAGGTAAGGCTCTCCATCCTTCCACATGTTTTTTGCATTTAAGCAGGGGCGGTATAAGTTAATTAGAGATTGTGTTTCAAATATTTTAAACAAAAGTTTCAGATCAAACTTCCACAGTCCATAAGGTTAGAGTGATTAAATCTATTATAAGAATAAAGAGATCGTGATTTGAAACTTTTCAATTTAAAAATGTGTAACACACTTTTAAGCATCGTGAAGATTATCTCATACAAACTAATTATATAGGATATTGATGGAGTGGCTGGAGACTCGACGATACTATGGAATCGATCTTTGCATGGAATTAGTCATGGTGATGATGGTCCTAATAACAAGAGTGCGACAGAAAACTTGGTCGTGGTCATTTCTCCATCCATTCACTGCAGGTTTGTGCGTTGTAGCAGGGGTGTTCTTTTGTCTTCACTACATTTCTTCTTGTGTGGCTTGTGGAACACCATGACAATGTGGAGTTCAGAGGGGAAATTGCTTAACAAGTTATAACTCCACTAACGTAAGTATGCTTTCAAACTGGTCTGTAATTTCATCAGCTACTCCAGACACTTACATTATCTTGTATACCGTGCAGAATGTTCCTCAATGCATTAATCTTTGCTCAAAGTGAGATTCTCTTGCTCATTGATTTTCCTTATTTTTCCTTATTAATAATGTCAAAGGCATTAGATTATAGATTTCACATAAACTCAATCAATTATTATTATTTGCACTTCTTAACCAATTAGAAATTGTTATTATTTTTCATAAACAAATATACAATTCTCAGATTAGTAATAACTATTTCGAAACTTAACAAAATAATTTAAAATTTTCATTTATCTTCAATTTCATTGGCTTATAAATTAAATGTTATTGCATGCTTCAACATTTTCCATAAAAAGATGATGTAATAACATATTTTATAATTTATATGAGGACACATCATTAAATGCAGCTAGCAGACAATCTTTAAAAGAATTATGACGAGTGTCTAATAGGCAACAACGCCACTGCAAAGGCTAAAGTCAGTTTTGCCTCTGAGCATTCCTTTGATGAAGATGAATATATGCTCATTTCAGATACTGAAAGCTATGAATCTGATATTGAGTTCTCTGAACCTAATTATTGATGTAAATCAAGTATCTGCATCTTCCTCTGAAGATGAATTTTCTGATTCTGATCAAGGCTATGATTCATTGCCTAGTTTCCATTGTAATATGATTAGAATTTCATATGAACATCCCCTCATTGCTCCCAGTTCTGTAGTTCTCAAACAGAAACTAGATGTTCTTAAACAAGAGTTTAATGCAGTGTCTGCCCCATATGGTCAATCGTCATTATTCTTTGCAGACACAGATATATGAACTCTCTGGCCAGTTGGAGGCCAAAATCCAACAAGAGAATTCTGAGGATCTACAGCTTACCTCCCGCAAGCAACCTGCTCAGCCTGCTCCAATAACTGTTATGGCTCCTTATCAGTTTTCTCTTCCCTCTGGCCGCGGAAGAGGACGACTTACTCGCCTACCAAATCTTCCAGATTATGGACGAGGAAGAAGCTTGCCACAGCACAGTTTTCCTTCTCTCTATCCTGAAGAAAATTCCAAACCTGAAGGATGATCTCTTTGCTGCCAGCAGCAGACAATTACTATGATGAAGCTTCTCCATCAAGTCCTCCTGTTATACCTGCTCCTGGCACCCCCAGAGCGCAAGTGGTGGAGGGGAAGGGAAGCACGCATAGAACTTCTTGAACAAGCCATACAAAAAGCTACTGCTGAGTTCCAGCTGCTACTTCAAGAAGAAAGTTCAGCAGCCTCTACTGACACTAAAGATGAAGAAGAAGTCGATAGGCTGATACTGGAAAAAGCCTTCGACCAGTATAATGAAGAACACCAAGCAGATGTAAGTACTGTCCGTAATTCTTGCAATCCCTTCTGCAAAATTCAAATATGATATTCCACATATCAAACCCTATTCGTTGGATGCTATTCTTGATACCGGTGCAGAAGTCAGCTTACTTAAAGAACGAGCAATTCCAAGTGACTGCTGGATTCCAGATTTCCTGCAAGTAAGCTTTGATTCAAAAAAGATTATTTCCAAATGCTCTGCTTATATTCCTGTTCTTCTAGGGAAAATCCAAACTACATTAAAAGTCCATCAATTTGATCTATTGCATTATGATATGCTTATAGGATCAGATAATCTCAATAATCATATGCCCTATACTGTCTGTCAAAATGAGATCCTATTTCCTCAAGGATCTGTTCCCTGTCTTTCCTCATACCAGTCCATAATACCCTCTGTCATCAAGAATCCCAAGATTTCCAATAATGACTGGTTGCAATAAATCCATTTCCCTTAATACCTCTGCTATTGATCTTCTGATCAATAAAATTAAGAAAGACTATTCTTCTGACAACCCCCATGCCTTTGTGCATAAGAAGAAACATTATTGTCAGTTAGAATTTCAGACAAACACTCCCCCTAAATTCAAAGCACACCATATTGGTATGTCTCCTTCTAGACCGCATTGAATGCCAAGCTGAGATTGAAAATCTACTAAAAGGTGGATTTATTCAATCATCCAAGTCTTCATGGAGCTGTCCTGCTTTTTATGTTAATAAAAGGAGCGAGAAAGTCAAAGAGAAAGAAAAGGTTAGTGGTCAACTATAAACCTCTCAATAAATTTATACTGCCTGTTCAACATCCTATTCCTAGCTGGGATGATCTTCTGACTAGAATCAGCGGCAGTAAGGTTTATAGTAAATTTGATTTAAAATCTGGTTTTCTGGCAAATCTTTCTGCATAAGGAAGATACATATAAAACTGCTTTCAGCATACCAGGAGGCCAGTACGAATGGACTGTTTTTCCATTCGGTTTAAAGACTGCACCATCCATCTTCCAGAAAAAGATGGATCAAATATTTGGTCATCTCTCCAAGTTTCTTATTGTTTACATAGATGATATTCTAGTATTTTCCCAAAATACTAAAGAACACTTGGAGCATCTTGAAGCATTTTATCAGACTGTATACTCTAATGGTTTATGTCTCAGTCCCACAAAAATGGAGACATTCAAGGATACAGTCCAATTTCTAGGCATCACTATTTCTAATGGAACCATTCTGTTGCAAGAACATATTGTTTCCAAGATCAGTCTATTTCCTGATGAATTGCTTGACAAAACACAGCTCCTAAGGTTTCTTGGCTGTATTAATTATATTGCAGGATTTTATCAAAATGTCACTTAGGTAATCCATGAGTATATCCATCTAGTTTGGGATACAGCCACATGCATGCCTATGCTCAGATCTAAAGAAGTTTGTGACCAGAGAACGTCACAAGAAGCAGAACAACTGCTTGTATCTAGAGACATTATTTATGTCTCTCATTATAATATGACAGAAGTAGCCAGTAGATTTGTTGATCCAGACATTCCTACTTCTGAATTTCACACACAAGCAAGATCCTATGGTATTTTTCCGTTTGCAATGGCCCTGGCGCCATTATAGAGCAACTGAGCCTACTCATGATACGCCACCCTTGGAAGGCATTCGTCTACAACAACTCATTCCAAAACCAAACACTCTGTGGCGTTTTGAGCTCGCCAAGCTATGGCCAGAAGGCGATCCCCTCACTAATGATGCATGGAATCGTCCAAGCAGACCAGGAGATCAGCAGTATATCTCTGCCTACTATAAATATTTCTTGGCAAAGTTCTTACCAACCAAGCTATCTGACAGTCCTCTGATCAATCCGAGCCCAGACACTGTGAGAAATATTCTAATTAATTGTAAGATTCCTTGGTACGTTAAGATGGAATATTATGTTGTTACTAATCACTTGCAGGGACCTGAAAATAATTCTATAGAATATAGCAAAAGGAGAAGAACTAGGCTTCATATCAATACCAGTAGTCTGGGATAACAATATGACCAATGCTATTAAAAGAATTAAGAAGATAGAGGTAAGGCTACCATCTCTTTTAGAAAGTCTAATTCTATTAAACCAAGATTGTCTACTTCATCTTCCACTCAGTCATTCATCTCTGATAAAGAGAAAACTCCTGAGTCAGACTTTCCTCCATGTAGCCATCCTACTTTGGTACATGACCCAAACACTGACTGTTTGTGGTGTGAGCAGTGTCAAGTTTTAGTCCAACAAAAATATATTCCTAAGAATGGCCCAACTATTAGCATGAATAGTTGTTCATCCTCCAGTTCTAGTTTCTCCCATTACCAGACCTTACAGATGGCTAGATCTGTTTTAGCCAAAGCCAAGATCTCTATGGACTCCAAAGAAGCCTCTACCTCTCAGCTTGACAATGATTTTCCCATGGCTAAGGATTTCGAGATCTACATTGATGATTGGCAGCAACGCCGACAGTACTGGTACCAGCGGCAGCTTGACTCCAAGATCGAGCAATCTGAACCTGCTCGCATGCTCACATTTCTCTGATTTCATCAGGAGTTTTGCATTCTATTTTATAAAAATTGGGCTGAAAATTTAAATTTCATATGGTAGTTTGCATAGGAGGAGTAGAACTCTCACCAGTTTCCATGAAACTTTCTGCAGCTTCTTCAGTGAGTCTGGCCATACCAATTTTTTTGTGATCCTCCTAGTCTGGAGTGCAGCTAGCAGAAAATCTTTAAAAGAATTATGACGAGTGTCTAATAGACAACATAAAACATATGCATTAAGACCTTGTCGGAATAAAGGGGTTATTAAGATCTGGACGCAACCTATATGCACAAATTTATAAACAGACTGCTTTTTTAAATACCTAATATTGATAAAGTTATGCCCGGATTTTTCTGCTAAAATGGACGACTAAAACGGATTCATTGATCCAAGATCTTTCATGTCTCTGGGATCCAATTTGTCTGCTCTGAAATCGGTGAGGTAATTTCTCAAGGGAGCAAAGCAGTCTTCCTTTAAAAGCGTATAATACATGTCCAGATATTCATCAACAGAGAAATAGCTTCCTTTTTCTTAACAGGGGAGTGCCTTCAGGGGCCTGGCGATCTCTTCAGGCATTGGAACTAAGGGCATTTTATCCCAGTCAGGAAGCTTTTCAAAAATTGGATTCACCGCCTCGACGCCTGAGGTATAACAACGAAGAACCTCTACAAGGAAATCACAATAATTTGAGGGAATAATATCATCTTTTTCTACGGTTTCTAGCATGGATTCTTTTACCGGAAAAAGATTGGTAAACCTCAGGAATTTTGTCAAAGCCGCGCCCTCCTTCCATCCTGGTGCAGAATATCTGCAAATTTCAACCACAGCGCACACCAGACTAGATGGTGGTTGCCGAGGCTCCAAAACGAGAAGAAATCTGACAGGACATTTTGTAATTACCCAAAGCACCTTCCAGGATTTTCTGCACTCATCAACAAAAGGTCATCGAGGTATTGCTCGAAACCAATGGATTCCTCTGTTTGCACCACACTAAACACGCGTACATTGCTCGAGACCTCTCCTTGCTATCGTTCAAGGTGTACTGTAATTCATCGCTGATTTCCACATCGAAAAATCTCGTCTCTCTTTTGACCCCTCGCCATATCTGAATTTCACGGTTTGTGACTGGCCCTTTACCTTAACGAAGCCAAAATTTTCTGCCGATATCAAAGTCGAAGTATCTCCAACCTGTATTAACCCTGTTGTAGACTTTCTAACCGACTGTCTCTGTTTTAAACCAAATTGATGTCTCCCTCCACCTCCACCTCCACCTCCGCCTCCCGCCTCCGCTTGGAGACCTTCCTCCACCTCCTCGTCTACTGTAATTATCATTCCATCTTCCACCGGCACTAGAGAAGCCTCGACCCCGTCCTCCTCCTCATCCCCCCGCCCTCCCTTCCCATCTACCTCTTCCCCTCCCATTATCACTAGTGGTGACTGGGACAGTTGGGTGGGGTTGGGGTGGTGGTAGTTGGAGCAAGAGTACGCCGAGTTGGGGTTGGGAATGTAAGGCTAGACACTTATTTGGTGTTTTCTGCATTTGGCATAAATTTACATTGTTTCTTGAATTTAAAATGTTGCAGTTGAATTGTTGAAGTAAAAAAATTGAAACAAAAAGTTGTTTGGGGTTGGTTTGAAATTGATGGGAAGATGAAAACTATGGCTAAACAATGGCAGGGGGTTTCATTTTAGATAAAGTAATTAAGACATGGTGGTTATCAAAAATGTTTTTATCAGTTTTAGTAACAACTTATTAACAATACTTGCCAAAGCTGCAATTTTTTAATTTTGTTAATGTATTTATATGTAAGGAATCATGTACTTAAAAATCAATGTATGTTGTTAAAAAAGTTTTTGTTTTTTTATTATTTGATAGTTTTCTTATAAAACATGAAGTAGACACAGAAAATGTAAAGAGTTAAATGAATAACGAAACGACATTGTGCATTATGTTTTTTACAAAAAGGAAATGGTTCTGCAATAAAAGTTGGAAGAGCAGATCCACATGAAATACAAAATTTAACCATGTTTTAAAGTATATACAACATCAACGATGTCTATCGTTTGGCAAGTGTCATTGTTTCACAATGTGTGGGTTTATAAAATTCTATGTAGAATTTTTTCCTAAGGATGTGGATAGTGTCTTCGCTAGCAATCGCTGCTTGTTGTAGTGCAACCTGTGCTTATTCTAATCTTTGTTGTGTATGCAACATTACAGATATTGCATCGTTGTCTACAGTTGTGGCTTCTATGCATTGTTCCTGTACACATTCAAATAGTAGTTGTTGTATGTAGGGGCAATCAGTTCCAATTCAACTTGCTATGGTATCAAATGTGGTTGTCATATTTCGAGTGCCTGCAAGGGGGGTGTATAAACAACGTATTATGTAGGATATAATTTTAGGGGATAATAATGAATACATTTACAACTGATTGAGATTTAATGCAGTAGGGAAAACAACTGTAAGTAATAGAAGAAAGGTTTGAAACATGTAGAATATGAAAACATATTTTAAACTCAAAACACATAAAATATCGAATTGAGTTTTTATAGTTAAACATTGGGAGTAGTAAAATAGTTACGAAAGAATTAAACCCTTGACTAATGGAAATTTTCTAGTGACAACGTTGAAAATGTTCTTCCACTACCTTTGCTTTAAAACAACATAAATACATTCACAGAGATAGATTTACTGATTAATATACTTGTTAGGGAAAAAAACACGGCTGCATGATTTTTTTTTCCAGAATAAATTTGGAGTGGGTTTGTTTAGGTTGCCTGATTCAAATGAGTGGATTCGGCTAGCATAGCCTAGTTTTTTCTGCAAATCCTATTCACACGAAACTATTCTCCTGTGTTTCAACCTGGTAGGAATCTCCTTTGTGAAAGATCTATGTTTTTAAAAATGTCATTACAAGGTCATATCCTCATTGTATTCAACATTAGGGTGCAATTGGTTGTGGCATTCTACCAAATGTTTGGTAAGCCATAATGCCAAAGCTCTCATGCTGGTCAGGGTTTGATGTCTTCTTTCAAGCCAAGTTTGAATATTTAGTGGTTTTCAACGAGACATTTAATTTAATTTTTAAATGGAAACATGGTGATCAAATAGGGGAATATTTAATTGTTGCAATCAAAGCAGGGTTTTGAGAAAAAGATTTTCTTGTTAAATATAAACTAACTAATGTGCACCTTGAGATGGTATTGTACTTCCAACAACAGGTACAACTAGTACTTTTCTTGGTTCTTTGTAATCGAAAGGAGGAGCAAAGTCCTCTTCAGAATCTGTCTCAATGATACTTATGGCAGATGTTAGGTTTTGTTTCAACTATATTTATGTAATATTGCTTGTTGTTGTAAGCTACCATAATGCTATCGTTTGAGGTCAAACATGAGAAGTTCCTTAAAGTAGTCTCCAAACTGCAAGAATTGAAGAAGTAAGTCACCAAATTTTCTAGAGATATAATTTGCATTCATGTTTTGTGCATCGCAGATTTATACTTGCTACAAGTGAGTACCTTTAAGCAGAGAATTTGAATTTGAAGAGTTTATACGCAACATTTAGAATGTGAGGCATGCATATATGGAAGTAAGAATAGGTACTTACACAAATTTTGGATTGGATATGTCTAGAAAATCCTTTGTGTGCAGCTGCAATTTGAGGTATGTCCCTTTGGGCAGAGTAGCATTTTTTAATTTCAATGTATCACCCTCTTCTAATAGCATAGTTTACATCATCTTATACCAAAAAAGAGCACAACACCAAGTTTCGTAACGCCAAGAATAGCATAAAATTTGGTGCCAAATAGACCTGAAAGAATTCTCACAATTTTACCATTATGGATTGGTTATACATACCCAACATGGCATATAAATCATGCCCTCCTCATCAATGAATTCAAGCACCCCACAGTGTGAAATACGCTGTGTGGTTGGGTTTTGAAGCTCAAGAAGCATGGGATATTCTATGTGTAAAGATGCTGAAAATCAGTAAAACAAATCCAATTAGAGTAAAGATCTATACTAGAAAAGAAAGAAACTCTAATATCCATCAAGATGCAAATACAGGGGAAAATGGCCAAAATAGAGTAGATGGACACTAAAATGTATTATAGATCCAAAAAAACATTAGTAAGGCATAAAATCACCCGGTGCGATCAAGTGCTGATGGAGGCATTATAACTGGCAATTAACAAAGGCATTTGCATGAGTTACAAATTCAAAAATGTTAATGAAAGAGATAAAAAAAATTGTGCCATAGAGTAATATGGATAGTTCCAGAAAGATTTAGAGTGATATGAAATAGTTTTAGAATCCATACTATGTTCAAATAATTACAATGGACATACCTTTGTCACCACTTTCTAGTTGGGGCTGGAAAATGAAACCAAATAACCATCATCAAAACTATACAAGAATATTAACTTCATCGCAATACATACTATATGAAATCAAATGAACATATGCAACTGCACCAGACAACTAATTTGAAGTGTTCCTTTTGACAGTACCATTGTAATACTAATTTTGTAACAATGAGATTTGCACAAAATCAAATGACGTATTCTAACTGCATTAGACAATTTATTCCAGGATCAGTGGCCTCCAATAGTAAATTCGTAACAAGGAGATCTGCACAAAATTAAACAAATATATTCTAACTGGATGAGATGATTAGCTAAATTCTAATGTTTCTTTTTATTATCTATATTCATTATCCTGCTTAAAGGGTACTAAAAGGCACAGATGTTGGCATCAAACAAGGTTGTACTCAAAATAAACACAAGAATATACAACAATTACAAATACTTGTTGCATAGAACATTATAGAAGGCAAATACCAAATTGAAATAAACAGGAAACATAAGAGTTTTTAACAGGGTTTAATAATAAGCTTGCCTTTGAAAATGCAAATAAAATGTTAAGCATTTAATGTCATACGACATAAGTTTGTACAAGAACAGAAGCTTCCACAATCACATTATGAAATTAATAGTGTGCTTGCATCTTGGTGGAATACTCCACCATAGGCACTTTGAAAACAATCAGGACATTAGTTTATTTCCTTTGCATATTACAGTTAGGACAATTTTTTGTGATGCTATGAAATAGATAAATTGTCAGATAAAACTGGTGTAAATCACATATGTATTTCAGAGAATGCACATGCATCAGCGTAAACCAAATTTGTGGGAAATATTGACTCCTTTCTTCAAGTTTATGGAATGCACTCAAAACCAACCTTGTACTGTAGAAGTTGAACTTTAGGTAACTTTATTTACCACAACATTGAGTTTCACAAGTCATTTGCAGATGAGGTATAATGATGTCAATCACATATGTTGGCCAAATTAAAAGAAATATATGCAACAGAAGGGGAAGAGAAGGTGTGCTTGATATCATTGTTTTTTATAGAGGCTTTATTCATACCAAAGAAAAATTGTGTCTTCTCATACAGTAAGAAACATGCCACCATGGGTAAGATAGAAACGTACAAATGCTTATAGACGCTCTATGTGCGGAGAAGTATATAGCAATTTGTTGCTTATGGACTCTTTACACGCAAAGCAACATATAGATGTATTACATAATTATGGTCTCGGTGAGGCTGATTAGGATCACCCTTGTACTTAGATGCACTGCAATAAGGCATTTTATTAAGATTATAACTTCATTTTTATTGCATTCTTTATAAAACCTGTATCCACTAATGAAATTCAATAAATACTAATATGATTTTCCAAAAGAATGTTACAACTACAAGGTAACATAAAAAAGGAACACTTTAAGGCTGAAATACCTTATCAATAAAAGAAGTTGGAAAACATCAATAAGTCTGCTCAAATGAAGTAGGATAACCATAGCCTCCGGAAAACTGCAACCATAACCAATCATTAATAGATTTTTTAGACAAATCCTCACTCTCACCCAATACACCACTGGAAAACAAATTTAACTTGGTTAAGGCTAAATTCAACTTTTTGTGAGTCCTTAGCATGACAGAACCAAACACAATGTTGTGACTCAATAACTTACCAGTTCCAAAAATTACTAGTTCCAAAAATTAGGGAAAAGTTAGGAATAAAATGTGTACCATTGTTAAACAGTCCAAGCAATTAGGCACCTTGAATTTGAAATAGCAAACACTGTAAAAAACAAATCACAACATCAGCTGAGGTAATCAATTAAGGAAAAAATAAAAAAGGCTGATATATTCCCTTAATAAGTAGAAGTAATGTATACGTCCAATCAGTCTCATAAGACATTTAGATTTTTGTTAGCACCATAAACTGTGCTAACAAAACTAAATTATCAAACATCAAAAATTAAACCATTTCACAAAGATGAAGGTGTAAACTATGATTTCAGCAAGATTCAAAAGTGAATGTAAATCTAGCTTACCACTGAGATATACATTTGACCTTGAGTTCAAATCAATGCTTATGTGTATATTTTAGAAATTCCTTGGGGAGAATTCAATAGTCCCTATCCTCAGTATCAATCCACCCTAAATTTTCCTCCCAAGCCGACTCTTCATTTAAATATGGGGCCTCATTAGGCTCTGATTTAATAGGCCTATCCAAGACCTTTGTTTGAGCAAGAAATTTAAAGTAGGAATCCTCGTCCCCGGGCTTATTTTCTCCACAGTCCACATGGAATCTTCCCTTGACTAAACTAAACAACCAGGCTAGGGGAAATCCAATCTGATACTTAGGTTCATGTCGACTCGGGTCCAATCATTGACCAAGCAGAAAAGGGAAAAAACAAGAGAAAAGTCCAATTCTAAATTAATATTCCAGAAGAGCTTATACTTGATATGAAAGTTGTAACTTGAAAGATTTACATAAAAGAGATAATAAAAAATCCAAAGTTGTATGTGCATCAACCATACCAAACACCGCCAGATTGATTGAGCTTGTGAATGCAGAATTACAGTCAAATGCAATCAGATTCTGGTTCTAGGCGTGTCAATATAAAATACCACAACCTGTAAGTATAGGACATTTTTTCTAACAAAATATTAGGAGTACAACAATTTTCATCTGCAGATTTGGAAAATTTTGTGCCAAAACCAAAGAGAAACTTACTACAGTTTTGGTTTGGCAAGAAGCACATAAAAAATAAATTCCGTCCTCAAACCAATTGGTATTTTTTTTACAGGTACTTCTCTCAGTAATACCCTGAACAAATTATGAACTTATGCAAATTGGCCTTTTTTATTTCTAATTCCAATAGGCACTTCTCTCAGCAATATTCTAATTTTTTTGTGTTCGCCATTACAGCTGCTGGTAGATAAACCATTTCAGTAATATGTTTTACTTCAAATATGGTCCATGGCTACTCTTAATGCCCTTAGCCCTAATACATTTAGTAGGGTTCTTAAACAAGTTTGGAAGATTCATAAATGACATCTTTCTGATGTTTTTCTCAACAAATTCTGATCTGGCTCACCAAATCCAATGAGATTCTATTTTAAATCATGTTTAGACTTGTGGGTATGCGTCACTTCACTTAATATGTATTCAGATTATAGTAAATTTGAGAACAATGGGTAGCCCTGCAAATGGTATGGGCAATGTTCTCTCTACTAGGATAGATGGTCTTTTGTTTGGCCATTACTTATTTGATTTATCATTTCATGTAAGCCCAAAGGGGCATTCAATTCATGGGTCTACACAAATACAAATAAATGTGTATGCCTCTCTTCATTTCACTGTGATGGTATATATTTCATTGCTATTATTTTTTATTACATAATTGGATGTGTGTTTTCCAAATTAGAGAGGGTAGTTTTTTAGAATATTTAACTTGGGGTAATTCAAAAGTTCTTAGCCAGCCCAGGGTCAACTTTGGATGGTTTGGGATAATTCACAAGTTCTCGGCAATTGCATCCAACCTGGTAAAGTAAAATTAATAATAAATCTAGCTCATCAACCTCTTTTTGGGGTATAGACTTTCAAAAGGTCATGTTCAACCAAATGTACGGATCTTACTCTTTTTTTTCTTGCATGTAAGAGAGTGTCATTTCTTTGAAGCTATCTAATATGTTCAATTACATGTAGTTTGCATTTTAAATTCAGATGAACAAATAATTTGTTTTATAAATTTTGGTGCTTGAAACCCACATGATTTCAATTGCAAAAATTCCATATGTGCAAACAAAGACAAATGCAAATAAAAATCCATTTAAAAGATTAAATACACAAACTACAAAATGGAGAACATAAGTCTAGTTTTTTTCTAAGGAAATTCTTTTTTTTCGTGAAAGTTTAGTTTTGTAGCAGGATTTCGTAATATGCCAACTATTTAATTTTTTTTAACATATCAGTATAGGTATGTTTGGAGATTGGAATTTAGATAACATGGGTGGGAAAGTTTTTTTTTTTTGTAAAAAATAACCAGTAACTAATACAGTTATACCAGAAACTATTCAAAAGTAGAGATGATATGGAAAGGTTGTTTTTATATACGTTCAAGAGGTTGTTTTTTTAAACTATAACAAGGAACATATAAGCCTGTGGGAATGTAAACCAAAGAACTAAACACTTTTGTTTATGTTGTTACTGGAAGATTTCGATATGTACAGGCGTTGTGGGAGTAACATAAGTACAATATCAACAAGGTTGTTTGCTTTTTCAACTTTGATGATTTTTCCAGTAGAGTGTTGCGCCTAGGAGCCTTTTAGGAGATACAAAGTGAACACCTTGTATATTAGTTTTTGAAGCATGTCGTTGTAAGCCTTTTATTTTATTTTCTTTTGTGCAGTTTCCGCAACAACAATTGTTTGTTGCACCTCTTCAATTTTTTTTCGTAGAGTACATGCTTACTATGGTAGCTCCATCCACTCGTGAGGGTGTTCGGTAGTGAGTCTCTAAGTACTCGCATAGCAGTTGCTCCATACAAATGGCATCAATGTTGTTCTGGGAAGCTAAAGTGTTGAATTTATTTGCCATTGCAAAGTTTCCTACATAGGGAATGCAAAACTTAAATATAAGGAGAAAGTACAAGGTATGTACATTAGAATGGTTGTTAAAAGAAAATTATGTTGAAGCCAAAATGAATTGCATAGTAAATTTAGAATTAATACAAGAAGTAGAGAAGAAAACAATATGTGTACCCCAAATGTAGGTGTTAAAGGAAATTGATACATAAAGTATTTTAGGAACATATGGATAGTGTAAATTAAGTTTAAATGAGGTATTGTACCAGCGCGAGCGAGTCATTTTTTTTGTCCTTCGTATAGTCTAGGAAGTGGGCTCTTCAGTAGAGTGGCTGCGTACACAATAAATGATGGGTTTGTTATATTGTTATGGTATGCATATGTACGAAGATCGTGCATAAAGGTGTAGGGTGTGAGGTAAGTGCATACCTATGTTGTGGCAAATGGTGGCTCAAGTTGTAATTGTGCTTCTGCTTGTAGTCGGATTGCATCATGTTTTTCTTCTTGTAGGCACTCGTAGCAAGTAAAGGAAAATGCTGGGAAAATGTGGAGGTCAGATAGGGTGTGAACTTGGGACAAAGCTGTGAAGGTTAGTCCTTTTTATTCTTTGCAACCAATGTCGATGGTAGCTTTATCAAGAGTAAGTCCCTGTGCTTTATGAATGGTTAGCGCCCATGCCATTTCAAAGGTACCTATCAACGGTTACTTCTTGTTATGGGGGGAACTAGAATGTGGGTTGGATGTGCTAGACCCCATGCTGGGCCCATGTAGGTGGGTAAGTTGACAACCGCATATAAGGGTAAGCTCGGTGGGGCGCTACCTTGCTCATACAACACAGTAACAATCTGGCCTTGGGCACCTTTAACAAGGTCAGTTTGCACCCAAATATTTCTTAGTCAACATTGCTTGTTCACCTTCATAGAGCAGGAGGGTGGTCTCTAACTGTGTGTTGGTGCTTTTCCATAGTTATTCTTGTCGTGTTTACTCAGCTTTAGTTATTTCACTTAGTGTGTTAAGGGTTATCATCTTGTGTTTGTTATGTAACACAACCAAAACATTTGTAGCATAAAGTTGAGTTACGCTTTGCAATACTGTTTGTTCTGTAGGGATGATGTATGTAGGGGTCCGTAACATTAGAATATTCTAGTCCTGTTCTGTAGAAATTGTGTTTATAATATTAAGCAGTAGCCTTAGGAAGGTGTGGTGGGCAGGGTCGGTGCATTATTGGTGGAAGTTAGTAGTAAGCGAGACTGTATTTCTGAAAAGTGTCCACAATATGTGGCCGTAGGTGTAAGGAATGTCCAAGGGAGTATCTTTAATTGGAGGTCACTAATCTAGGTTGCCAACCAGAATAACGGAATGACCTCAAAATAGTCTGCATTTATACACTCATACCTCAGATAAAGTTATCTCTACCATTGTACTGTAGAATGCATGTTTAGGCATGAATCTTGGTGAAACACCACCCAAATCTTTATCTCTACCATACTCCACTATGAACAACACCTCATGTAATCATTTGAGCACTTCTTATAATGATACAACATTTTGACTACCATGTCAAAAAATTGAGAAGACCAAGAAGTAGGGTTTTGACAATCAAACCCTTATCACTATGCAATTAGAGAAAATCTCCAACTCTGTCATTCATATCTAAAAATTTACACATATCTGGGAATTCAAACCACTTCCATCCTTGATTTCTATGAGTCTACATGATTAGTACAAAATTTCATGATCTAACTCTTCCAATTTGGCCTCCAAAAGTGAGTTTCCATACAAACTGCCTAGGATGACTGTGAGAACCCCGTGAAAGACAATGAAGTAAAAATTTTATTTGAATCTAGTTCATTCCATCTTCACAAAATCATGATCACAGTGAAATAACTCACTTGACCTTACAGTGCACCTTATTCAATGATATTTGATCATGAGCTGCCACCTTACCTACTGTAGTTCTTCATATTGCTTGCAAAAATCCTAACTTAGAGCACCTTTTACTCACAGTGATCCATTTTCACGATAAAAACTGATCAAGTTGGAACTTGATCACCTTCATAATCTTCATCATGATAATCTAGTAGGTTATATTGATGTATAATCTTGAGAAACACGTTATAGTAGCACAAGAACCTTCATAGTCTTTGACTTAGACACAAACCTCTTAAGGACTGATTACACAAACATTGTAAAAGCTAGACACCTTTTTAATGTACTGACACACTTTTTGACTCCATACATATGAATGAAATCATTTACCATCTATTAGGACCACTTATAACTCATGACAACTCCTCAAGAACATCTTATGACTCAGACATGACATAGATGGTCAACACAGACTTAGTGATACACCTAAAACCAACATATCAATTCAAATGACATGAGCAAGATACTTAAGACAAAAGACACCTTTTAGAATTTTCATAGGGATATGTGAATATGATATTAGACCATATAAGACTCAAAACAGATGACTTATACCCCATTAGAACTCATGAACATACCACACAGACCATTTGCAAGTGTAACTCAGATATTCAAGACACATTGACAAAACAGTTGCACAAGAATCACCACAATGAACCAAAACAAGACTGAGAGGAGAAAGTACACTCATACCTTAACTTTGTAGAGATGGTACACATGACATAGATAACACCCCCTCGCATAGATGCTTCATTTGCAATGGTGTACCTTCAAGAAGCATAGTGAAGGAATACATGATCCATAGAGACCTACAAGAAGGTCTTGAAGATGTCCCAAACCTTCTTAAGCACCTGTAAAATACTTCCATCTTCCCTTCTTTGATCTAAATTATGAGATTCAATCCTTATTCCTCCAACATCTGCACATGAAAATGCACCAAGATTGTTATGAAATTACTTGTATAATTCATATTAAGAGTAACAATAGAACACCAAATAACACAATATTTCAGAATAATGATCTCAATATGAAATTAGAATAGCTTCGCCACTTCGAGGGGGCAACCTCCAAACCATATAATAAGACTCAAATGCTCAAATGATAATGAAATACTACCTATAATCCCCTATATATACTATTCATATGCTATGGCCATCACCAAGGCCGACCTATTAATCATGAGAAAGTATAAATGATATAATAAAATGATATGGTAATCCACAAGTTAGCTACTCATATCCTAATACAAGCAATAGGTTAAGGGCGTAGCATGCCCTTCCTCTTCAAACCAACATTGTCCTCAATGTTGAATAATCCTGGATGTTGCTGCAAAAAACCTTCATCCTCCCAGGTGGCGTCTTCTATGCTCAAATTCTTCCACTTGATCAGATATTCCTTATTGTCTCTAGTTCTCAGCCTCTTAGTACGTGTTTGCATAATCTTCTTTGGCTCCAAAATGATTCTTCCTTCCTCATCAAGTTCTGGTAACTCTATCCAAGCTTCAAATTTCTATCCAATAACCTTCTTTAGGCATGAAACATGGAATACTGGGTGAATGTGTGAAGATGAAGGCAACTCTAGTTTATAAGCAACACTACCAATTTTCTGTAGAACCCGATAAGGGCCATAATATTTAGGAGCAAGTTTGTTTTCATTTTTCTGTTGCTTTAGGGACATCTGTTTGTAAGGCTAGAGACGTACAAAAACCCAATCACCAATTTCAAAATGTCTTTCACTATGGTGTTGATCTGCTTGTTGTTTCATCCTGTTTTGTGCTAATGCTAAATTCTCCTTCAAACTAGCCAAAACCTGTAGTTGATGTTGAATGTGTTCCTCAACATCTCTGACCTTAGTTTGCACCCTCAAGGAGGAAGTGATAGAAGGTGGATGGTAACCATATAATGCTAAAAATGGGGTCATTTGAGAAGAGGTATGAAAAGATGTGTTATACCACCATTCTGCTAGTGGTAGCCATTTAATCCACCTTTCTTTCTTATCTGATACAAAACAACGTAAATACCCCTCTAAGAATTTGTTGACTACTTCTGTTTGGCCATCAGTTTGAGGATGATAAGATGAACTGTGAGCTAGTTGAGTACCCAAACATGAAAATAATTCCGTCCAAAAATTACTTGTGAAAATATGATCCCAATCACTCACAATTATCTTTGGGGTTCTATGTAGCCTTTGAACTGTCTCCAAAAAAATAGCTGTGACTGTACTGGCTACAAATGGATGTGATAGGGCACAAAAATGGGCAAATTTTGTAAGCCTATCCACAATCACGAAAATAACATTCTTACCCTCTAAACAAGGCAATCCGGTGATGAAATCCATGGAGACCTCCTCCCATCTCTAGCTGGGAATTGGTAAGGGTTGCAACAGACCTGGTGTCTTAATTGTTTCCCCTTTGTTCTATTGGCACACTAAACACTCTGATACAAAATTTTGTACATCCCCCTTGAGTCCTTCCCAAAAGAATTCTCTTTTTATTATATTATATGTCTTCAAAAACCCAGAGTGTCCTCCAACAGGTGAGGCATGTAGCTCTGCAAGAATCTTATGCTTCGGCTTAGAATCTTTACTCAAGTATAACCTATCCTTGTACCATAGGGCATTACCTTTCCACTCAAATTTGTTAGATGTCATAGATCCTTGCTTGATATTCTGTATTAGAGATTGTGTATCCTTATCTTGATTCCATTCCAATCTTGCTTCCTCCACCCAATCGTCCGTCAACATGGACATTCCACATAGTAAGGCATCCACGGATGTATCCCTTCTAGACAACACATCAGCTACTACATTTTCTTTACCCTTTTTGTATATGATTTCAAAATCATAACCCAACATTTTTGTTACCCACTTTTTTTGTTCCTCAGATGATAACCTTTGCTCCAAAAAGTATTTGAGACTATCGTGATCAGTTTTTACCTTGAAGTGTCTACCCATGAGATATGACCTCCATTGCTTGACTGCATGAAGATTAGCCATCATTTCTTTCTCATAGAAAGGTTTGAGCAGATCTTTTCCTTTAAATTAATGACTCTCAAATGCAATTGTTCTTCCTTCCTGCATTAGAACTTCTCCCAATCCTGATCCTGAAGCGTCACATTCAACAATGAAGGTTTTTGAGAAGTTGGGAGTAGCCAAAACTGGGGTGCTGCACATGGCTTCCTTCAGCTGCTCAAAGGATTTAGTGGCTACGTCTGTCCAATGGAAGGCATCCTTCTTTAGCAATGCAGTGAGTGGGGTTACTATTCTACCATATCCCCGCACAAATCTTCTGTAGTACCCTGTTAGTCCTAGGAACCCACGCAGATTTTTGAGGTTTTTGGGCCTTGGCCATTCCACCATAGCTTTGATCTTCTGAGGATCAACTTTGACACCTTCATGGGATACAATATGACCCAAATAATCTACCTCTTGTACACCAAAAGAACATTTGGATGGATTTGCATACAGAGTATGTTTCTCCAAAACTTCCAACACGTTATTTACATGTTGTAAGTGTTCTTCCCATGTCTTACTGTAAATCAATATGTCATCAAAGAAAACTAATACAAATTTCCTTAAAAACGGCCTAAAAATAGTGTTCATTAAGCTTTGAAAGGTTGAGGGCGCATTTGTAAGACCAAAAGGCATTACTGAAAACTCATAATGGCCCTCATGAGTCCTAAAAGCCGTTTTATGAACATCTTCCTCTTTTATCCTAATTTGATGGTACCCCGAACGAAGATCTAATTTTGTGAAATAAACAGTACCATGCAATTCATCAAGTAAATCATCAATTAATGGAATGGGAAACTTATATTTGATGGTGTACTTGTTGAGTTCTCGGTAATCTGGACACATCCTCCATGTTTCATCCTTCTTACATACCATGACCACTGGTGAAGAATATACACTCTGGCTATGCCTGATGATACTTGCCTTCAACATTTCCTCCACCATTTTCTTGATCTCACTTTTATGGGAATATGGGTTTCTGTATGATCTGATGTTAGGTGTTTGGCTCCCTAGAATCAACTGAATGGCATGATCATGATCCCTAACTGGTGGTAGTCCCTTTGGAATTGCATCAAAAATAGATGAGTGAGCATCCAAAATCTTTTGAAGATCGGGTGGTATTGAAGACTCTGTATTTTGTACTTCTATGGAAAATAGATTTGCTATAAAGCCATCCTCTCCTTTTCTGAGAACCTTCTGCATCTGATGAGAGCTAATAATCTATGGAGACTTAGCTACCATCCCATTTAATTGTATTGTCCTTCCATCTGAATGAAATCGCATGAACAATTCTTGGAAATTCATCTCTATAATACCTAAGGTTGTGAGCCATTGGACCCCCAAAACAATATGTGCCCCTCCCATAGAAATAACAAACATAGGTGAGTCTAACATGTAGTCTCCCATGGAAAGCTTGATACTATGGCACTTTCGTATGCACTTGATTGTCCCACCATTCACAATCATAACTTGCATTTCTGGAGCGGGGTAAATAAAACAATTGAGGTGGGCAGCTAACTTACTATTTATGAAGTTATGAGTACTCCCTGAGTCAATAAACACTGTCACCTTCTGTTTTTTGAGATATCCAATAACCTTGAGTGTTTGAGGAGTACTAATACCTAACAATGCATGGCAAGAAATTGTAGGTTGGTGATCATCTACTTCATCTTCTACTAGTTCCTCAGCCTCTCCTATAATTTCAGCTTCCTCATCATCCTCATTACCTCCGTCAATATAGAACAAATTCTTCTCAGCACATTTATGTTCCGGTCCATATTTTCTATCACAGTTAAAACATAATCCTTTTGCTCTCTTTTCTTCCATTTGTTGAGGATTCAGTCTAATTGGCCTAGGAAATAAAGGGGAAGAGATACTACGGTCTCTGGTGTTAATGAAAGGTGGCCTCCTACTACAAAGAACTTTTTCCATTGCATGACGTGCCATGATAATAGAATCAAAAATCTTGATTGGATTAAACATACATACCTCATGCTTGATGTGGTCCTTAAGACCCCCAAGAAACTGGTCATTCAGATTCTCTTCTGGAATATTCTCCACCCTTAAGGATAGGTTTTAGAATTGATGCACATAATATTTGACTGATCATGTTTGCTTTAACTTTGCTAATTGACTAAAGTAGTTCTCCAAAACACTGGAACTATAGTGCAATTGCAACTCCTTGGTAAAAACTGTCCAAGTGACACCTAGACCATTCTTTTTCCTCTGAGCACATAACCAACGATACCAAACAAATTGGTCAGGTTCAAGATATAGGGATGCCAATGTCACTTTTTTTCCTAATGGTGTTTGATGTAACTCAAAGAATTTCTCCATTTGATTTATCCAATTCAGGGGATCCTTAGCATCAAATTTGTGCATATCCACTTTCGGAATCATGTTCCATGGTTGCGAATAAGTTTGATTCTGATGGGATTGGAAAAGTGATCCAATATGGTTAGTTTGTCCATTATTTTGAACTGAAGGTCCTCCTTGGTTGATATGGGCCTGATTTGGGCCATACTGGTTACCCTTTACATGTTGCATGATATCATCTAACCGATGATTTATTTGGGCTATGTCTCCTTTAGAGGCCATCTCAGATTGTACATTTCGCAACTCATACTCAAGTTGGCTCACCTTATGATCAACTGAGGTAAACCCTAGTGTTGAGGAATCTGTATTTACCCCTTTTGACTCCATATTTTCAATCACTACCCCATCTTTATCTGGGGTTTTACCCGGAGTAACCAGATTCTTTTTTGCTCTTGTGGAAGGCCCCGCCATGATGTCAAACCTTAGGGTTTAGGGTTTCGATACAATTTCAACCGAACAGGAAAAAACACAGAGAAGATACTAATACTATGTTTTTGAGAGATTTCCGAAAATGTAAAGAACTTGAAATTTTTCCACAATTTGCACCCTAGGAAGCAATTTTATGAAAAAACCTAAATTTGTAATAAATTTTGCAAAATAAATGAAAAAAGTCTGAAATTTTTAGGGAACCTTACTTGAAATTCTTCACAAATCTAGTAAAAATATTTCCCACCAATTCACTCTGGTTCGCAATATGTGGTGGAAACAAAAAAATTAGGGTTCTTGCCCTAATTTTGGCCCAGATCGCAGCTCTGATACCACTTGTACTGAAATTACTTGTATAATTCAGATTAAGAGCAACAATAGAACACCAAATAACACAATATTTCAGAATAATGATCTCAATATGTAGTTAGAATAGCTTCACCACTTCAAGGGGGCAACCTCCAAACCATATAATAAGACTCAAATGCTCAAATGATAATGAAATACTACCTATAATCCCCTATATATACTATTCATATGCTATGGCCATCACCAAGGCCGATCTTAAGCATGAGAAAGTATAAATGATATAATAAAATTATATGGTAAGCCACAAGTCAGCTACTCATATCCTAATACAAGCAATAGGTTAAGGGCTACTCATATCTTAAGGACTGATTACACACACATTGTGAAAGCTAGACACCTTTTTAATGTACTGACACACTTTTTGACTTCCTACATATGAATGAAATCATTTACCATCTATTAGGACCACTTATAACTCATGAAAACTCCTCAAGAACATCTTATGACTCGGAGATGACAGAGATGGTCAACACAGACTTAGTGATACACCTGAGACCAACATATCAATTCAAATGATATGAGAAAGATACTTAAGACAAAAGACACCTTTTAGACTTTTCATAGTGATATGTGAAGATGATATTAGACCATATAAGACTCAAAACAGATGACTTATACCCCATTAAAACTCATGAACATACCACATAGACCATTTGCAAGTGTAACTTAGATATTCAAGACACATTGACAAAATCGTTGCACAAGAATCACCACAATGAACCAAAACAAGACTTAGAGGAGAAAGTACACTCATACCTTAACTTTGTAGAGATGGTACACATGACATAGATAACACCCCTCACATAGATGCTTCATTTGCAACGGTGTACCTTCAAGAAGCATAGTGAAGGTATACATGATCCATAGAGACCTAAAAGAAGGTCTTGAAGATGTCCCAAGCCTTCTTGGGCACCTAAATACTTCCATCTTTTCTTCTTTGATCTAAATTCTGAGATTCAATCCTTATTCCTCCAACATCTGCACATGAAAATGCAGCAAGATCCTTCCTAGGTTCCCAAACCCTTCCAGGGACATACTCATGCATTTTAGCCCTTTGAACACCAAAATTTTGCACTCGAGGACTTGAGTAATCTCTTATTGGACCTGATGAATCATTTATGTACTCACCAACTAAGTGATCTACTTGATTGCATTTGAAACATTTAACCTTATTTTCATGATTATCTCTAATGTTTCTCCATGATTGAGTGTCTCTACGAGATCTCCTACACTCCTTATCCCTATGATCAAAAACATTACATAAATAAAAAACACCATTGAAGGATCTTTCATACCTTGAAGCTTGGGGCTGTCTAATTTGCTTACTTTTTTCCATGTCCTTGAATTAATGCTCCTTCATTTCTTCCTTGGTGTTTGATTATCCCATTTCTTTACTTCTCTTGACTTCAGATTTGAAGCCTAAGCTAGTCCTATCACAAACATCCTTTTGAATTTTTAAGCGATCATCAAGTTCTTTGCTACTCTTTTCAAACTTTTTATAGTTATTTTCCTTGCTTGTAGGATCTACAAGTTCCTTATTAAGTGCCTTCACTTCCTCCTCTTTATATTGAAGGTTAAGAGTCATGTTTCTTATATGCAATTATAGCCCTATTACTGTTTCTTCAAGTTTCTCATAAATTTCTCAATGTTTCCCTTCAAATTCTTGTTTTTTTTTAATCATATTCCTTGACTTGATCCACCAACTTTTTTTTGTTTTTCTCATAATGTTCAAGTTCAGATTGCACACATGTTAATTCAACCCTTATAACATCATATTCTCCTTCTTATTCCTTGTGAGACTCGGGTGAAATGTCACCCCAAGGAATAAATCCACCACTAGAGGATCTCATAGCCTCTTTTTTCATGAATAGAACTTCATCTCCAACATCATTGTGATCAGATTCAATCTCAAAATCAGACCTCTCTTCTTAACTCTCAGAGTCTTCCTTCTTAGTATAGAGACTCTTTTTATTCTTTCTCATAGGTTCACTATTCTTGAACCCTTTGTTCCTCTTATCAAATTTCTGATTTTTCTTTTCATTATCACTATCATTTTCATCATTATTTTTATTATTATTTCTATGAGGACATTTGTTAGCAAAATGACCGATTTTACCACAAAGATAAAATTGAAAGGCAACTTACCTTTGTACTTACCAATCCCAAGTGTCATTCTCCTAGAAACCATAGCAAATATCTCCTCATCATCAAGCTATAGAGTAGTATCTTCAGATTTTTCCTTTTATTCTTTAGTCACTTTCTCCATTCGAAAGGTTATCTCTTTCTTAGTATGCTTAGAATCCATCACCCTCATTTCATAGGCTATTAGGGTGTCATGTAACTCATCCATATTTATCTTAGTAAGGTCCTTAGCTTCCTCTATAGCTGATAATTTTGAATCAAAATTAGGATTCAAAGATATTAGTACCTTTTGAACAATAACTTCCTCTTTTAGATCTTCTCTTAGCCCTTTCATACTATTAAATATCTTGTCAACTCTAAGGAGATAGGCTGCAATGTTCTCATCATCATTGATCTTAAGAGATTTAAATTGATTTCGAGAAGTTTGAAGCTTACAAATTCTTACCTTTGAGCCTCCTTTATAGATAACTTGGAGTTTGTCACATGCCTCCTTTGTATTCTTGCAATGCATCACCTTTCCCATTTCAGATTCTCCAAGACCACCTAATATAGCACTAAAAGCCTTTGATTTTTTGGTATAGTCCTCCTTCTCATCATCAGTACGTGTGGAATAAGTAGGAGCATTATATCCAATTGTAACTGTGTTCCAAATATCAAATCATAGAGCCATGATATAGGCCTTAATTCTCATTCTCCAAAAGGTGTAATTCACACCATCAAACATTGGTGGATTTCGAGCCTTCAACACCCTGGAAACTTTATAATGCCACAAAATAACTTCTACAGAAACAAAAAATTCCATGTGACATCTCAAAATAAATGGAAGAACCTGTATACCACTTATAAGGATGTTATAAGTCGTGAAACATCTTTCAATTCAAACCACAACAAGATTTGACTTCGCTAAATAAACCTGCCAAAAACTTTGTTTCCAAAGGTTAGCTCATAAAATAAAATATAAATGGATTAAATACCTCCAAATGGATTCATTGGATGCCCACTTCATCTCTATTCACACACCTTGTAATAGAAGCATCGTCCAATCCATCTCATGCTTCAAACAACATCAAACTTCCACAAAAATAGATCCTGCTCTAAACAACCAAAAACCTTCTTGCTAAGAATGCCCTGGAAACCATTTCAAATCACCTCATTATGAGGAAATCTATATATCACTATAAATTTCTTTGAATCTAATTTCCAACACAACTTTAATCACCTCAACATTCCACATGTAGCTCAAGTTATGGCCAATACACTGGAACATGCTATTTGAGATTCCAAAACTACCCCTTGACTAGTCAACCTATTTGGACCTCAAAACCTCATGAACCTACATGAACATGTCCTAAAACCTCCATGTAAATCAATAAAAACTCAAATACATTCCACAACATCAATTTAGTTCATTCCTAATTTGAAAATTTTCTCCTCAAATTGATACTCTTCCGAAATTGGCATTTTCAGGTGGGGTCCATCTATAGTAGCATGCTCAAATATACCTTTCTAGAAATCTGGAAGAGTCCTATACAACATTCAATTATCATTTTTCATTATCAATCAAAACATGCTTAGTATACGTACTTTTTTGTAAACTACTCCTAGCTAGGGTTTAACTAGGGTTTTTGACCTCTTTACCTTCTTAACATTCGTTCATAAAAACGTAACGATAAAATGACCTCATTATTTTTTGAAACCTTATAAACTCACCTTAGTATCATCCCTGAAATATACAAGGTCACATGCAAAGCACATGATTCACAACGAGTATTTGAAGTTGCACTTCGAGATGGAATTTATATTGATTTTCACCATTTCTCACCAAAAAAGTCATATCTTGTGAAATTCATATCATGGACACTTAAATTTTTTCTAAGAGCATCTTTACTCATCCATATAACATATCCAATCATCATAATGTGAATTACTTGGCCCAATCTCTCAAGTCAATAAGACTTACCTATACTTGCATGTTAGATCCTCATAGTATAAACTAGGGCCAACTGAATAAATGCTAGAACTGAACAAAAAAACTCTGAAAATGACCCAAACATACCTCATATGACATGATATACCTGATATCATGCATCCATGGGATCATATGGCTCCAAATCACATTGTCACACCTCCAAGCAATCATACCTGCTCCTAATGAGTAGTTATAACATGGAGAATCACCTATACCTACACTATACCACTGTTGTGAGTTCTTAAGCACCCTCAAATCATGTTATCCAACATGCCAAAATTCTTCCCAAGAAACCACGACTCTCATTCTACCAAGCTACACCTCCTAGGCACCTGTATGAGCTTGTTATAGCAAGCATGCACCACTGAATCTCACTGTAGTAGTTGATAGACATATAAACCAATATGTTAGCACCTTAAACATCATTATGACATCAACATACAACATTAAATTTTTAATTAATGTGGTTTTCTATCAATGAGAACACCTATGAGGACACCATGCCAACACGAAAGGTGTTGCACATTCAAATACCTTGTCCAACCCCTCATCGACCGATGGCAACTCTACCTAGATAATCCAAATGCTCCTCCCAATCAAACTTTGGACGTATTCAACCAACCATTCCCTAACCAATCTCTAAAAAAAAATAGAACCGTCCACATCCCAAGCACCTAATGCCCACACCATCAACACCTTGAACCCAAAATCAACCTATGTTCCTATTATCCCTCCATTCACCTTACCCACCTCCATTCCTTTAACATCTACAATCACACTAGAAACCACATCTATGCCTTCAACTATTAAATCCACATACACTCCATCTACATCTATCACATTCACACCTTTCTAATCTACCTCTGAACCCACCACAACTACATATTCTATACCCACATCAAATATACCTCCCCTGTATCAATGCCTACATCTATATCTACATCTACAATATCTTCTATACCCGCACCGTCGACTAAATCCACTTCTACACCTACATATAATACCTCATCTACACCACCCCTTCAAAAATCACTTGATATAGCAATAATGGATCTCTCACCCTTGTCCTCATCGTCTACGACTACTGCTACTTCTATACATGCCTCTTCAAAATCATCTATGGCCCCTTTTGATCTCATCAAATGCATAATCCAAAAACCCCACTCATCCTCTATTTCCTCATCTTCAAATCATATGTCCACACCACCTAGTCCCATCTCTGACAATCCCCTGGTTGAAATCATCATTATCCATACCAAGGGCAAGGCCTCATATCAGAAATCTAAGAAATTTGGTGTTTCCCCTGAAAAGTTTCTTACTCATCCACATAATAAATTCAAACTTCCCTCTATAAAGCCTCGTCAATCCAATTCTCCCACCATCTAATCATCTATCCGAGGGGCCCAACCTTCTATCTAGGATCACACCCACCATCTACCTAACCGCAACCCAAAACACCTATTTCTCCTCTCGTATCTACATCCAAATTTTCCATGTCTTCTTCCAAATCTGCATCTACATCTGGGTCATCCATATCCCTTCATAATCCACAGCTAAATCAATCATCCTTCCTTCCCAATCTTAACCAAAAACATATAAAATTAAGTCTTAATCTAGGCCTCCCACAAAACCTCATAAAAATAACCTCTCTCTCTTACCCTCATCATCCTCACCCAAACTAGATTCTTCTAAGGAGCGTACCCCTTCACCTTCCCCATCCATCATCGAATCTTATGCTAACATATTTTAGCATCTTCTCCAAGAATCAACAATCACCCTATCTCCCATCAAGTTGTTCAATCCCAATGGGCCAAAACCTACATGGTTTGAACCTAACACCATATGTTCCTACTATTGTGCCTTTAGGCACGACACCGAGAATTATAAAGCCCTATGCACCCTCATCGATAGCTTCATCAAGAAGATGATATTCTCCTCAAATAAGATCACCCCTTCCTTCCACCATCCATCCCAAATCCATGCCCCATCTTCCAAATAAATGTACAACATCCAAGGCCTCATCTTCAGCCTTTGTCGCCATCCTCCCTCCCACCTTCACATCTTCTAAAGATGGTCCTCCTCTCTACATTAGGGTCATATGTATTACTACATGTGCTCGCCCCCATGAGACAAAACCACATACATAATCCAAATATAAGGTCATTTTCACCACTCCATCCAACGAGCACACTCTGGTTCCTTCATCATCCATGGCTAAGGTGTCTATCCTAGTTATGACACTAACCCAAAAAGTAGCCACCCTCGAACAGAGCATCGTAAAACATATCCACCAAGATCTCGTTAAGATGTCTCTTTCGCCACCATTTCCTTTGATGATTTGGACATTCCAAACATATTACCCAAAGACCGTGACCTTCCCCTCTTCATCATTGTCTGCATCAATGATATATTCATTTACCACTCTATGATAGATAATGGTGCCAACATCAACCTCATCTCATCCCACACCTTTGATCAACTTAAACTTCCCAAATCTATCGTCACGCAATCACCTCCAGTTCTACGTGATTTCAATGACATTGTCACCCCTACTTTGGGCATGGGGATCCTTCCCATATGCGTTGGTGATAAAATATACCATGAAATTTTCTACCTCATCGAAGAAGAGTTTTAATACAATGTTTTGTTAGGGCGGTCATGGATTCATGCCATGTGTTGCATCCCTTGTACCCTCCATCATTGCATCATATATGAGCATGAAGGTAAGATTCACACTGTTCTCGTTGACATTCATCCCTTCAAATCATGTCATATGACCTATCAACCCAATGATGTGCTCATCCCAAAATAGGAATCTTCTTCTTAAGAATCCACCAATTCTTTTGTGTCTACATCTAAGCTTCCTAATGAAGAATATCTTTAAAATGTGATGTAACACCTATCTATGGGGGAGTATCTACTCCTCACACTTAATTCTCTTCCATCCCTTAATCGACTTAGTATACCTAACAAAAATAACCTCCCTCTCTTACCCTCATCATCCTCACTTAAACTAGATTCTTCTAAGGATTGTACCCCTTCGCCTTCCTCATCCATCATCGAATCTTATATTGACATATTTCAGCATCTTCTCCAAGAATCAACAATCACCCTATCTCCCATCAAGCCCTTCAATCCCAGCGGGCCAAAGCCTACATGGTTTGAACCTAACACCATATGTTCCTACTATCGTGCCCTTGGGCACGACACTGAGAATTATAAAGCCCTATGCACCCTCATCGATAACTTCATCAAAGAATATGATATTCTCCTCAAAGAATATCACCCCTTCCTTCCACCATCCATCCCAAATCCATGCCCCATCTTCCAAATAAGTGTACAACATCCAAGGCCTCATCTTTAGCCTTTATCGCCATCCTCCCTCCCACCTTCACATCTTCTAAAGATGGTCCTCCTCTCTACATCAGCATCATATGTATTACTACATGTTCTCATCCCCATGAGACAAAACCATATACATAATCCAAATATAAGGTCATTTTCACCACTCCATCCAATGAGCCCACTTTGGTTCCTTCTCATCCATGGCTAAGGTGTCTATCCTAGTTATGACACTAACCTAGAAATCAGCCACCCTCGAACAGAGCATCGTAAAACATATCCACCAAGATCTCATTAAGATGTCTCTTCCGCCACCATTTCCTTTGATGATTTGGACATTCCAAACATATTACCCGAAGACCATGACCTTCCCCTCTTCATCATTGTATGCATCAATGATACATTCATTTTCCACTCTATGATAGATAATGGTGCCAACTTCAACCTCATCTCATCCCACACCTTTGATCAGCTTAAACTTCCCAAATCTATTGTCACACAATCACCTCCGGTTCTACATGATTTAAATGACATTGTCACCCCTACTTTGGGCATGGGGATCTTTCCCATATGCATTGGTGATAAAATATACCATGAAATTTTCTAACTCATCGAAGAAGAGTTTCAATACAATGATTTGTTAGGGCGGTCATGGATTCCTGCCATTTGTTACGTCCCTTGTACCCTCCATCATTGCATCATATATGAGCATGAAGGTAAGATCCGCACTATTCTCGTTGACATTCATCCATTCAAATCATGTCATATGACCTATCAACCCAATGATGTGCTCATCCCAAAATAGGACTCTTCTTCTTAAGCATCCACCAATTCCTTTGTGTCTACATCTAAGCTTTCTAATGAAGAATATCTTTAAAATGTCATATAACACCTATCTATGGGGGAGTATCTACTCCTCGCACTTAATTCTCTTCCATCCCTTAATCGACTTGGTAGACCCAATAAGGCACCCATGTATCAATATAATGTTGGGGATATCATTTCCTGTGGTGTGCCTTATTTTAAAATCAACCTCATCTATCGCGACCTTGATCGCCCTTCATCTCATGTCGACAACCAACCTCATACCAAACCTTCCACCAATGGCTTTGATTTTCTTTATAATAAAGCCTTTGTGTATACATACCTCTACCACTGTGCATGGAAGGGATTTGGTTTAGGATAGTATAAGCAAGGTATACATGATCTGGTCATTAACCAATCCCACGAGCCTCATGAAAACTTTGGGCTTGGTTTCAAAGAGTAATAACCCACTAAATCCACACGAAACGTTCTCCTACATATCCTATGCATGTTGATTCATCACCAACTCCTCCATCCAATGATGCCATGGACATGTATGACGTTGTGTCCCTTCCTCCACCATCACCCTAGGACTGATCACACAAACTGGGGGTGAAACTAGGTCCCTTCAACTCATATTTCCTAGCATGGTGGAGGAGGATTCCCCTACCATCAAAATTCTATAGTGCATTGATGACGGTTCTGTCCTATCATACATGGGGCCAAAATATTACTATCTTCATAATACCTTACCTTTTGACACATCCACTCTTCTTAATGAATCCACAATCTATATCAACATCAGGACTCCCCAGGAGCCTCGTATCCTTAAAGTCAGCTAGTCTCTTGACCAAAAATAACTTGGGGCCTTCACCGCCTTTCTTTTCAAGCACATTCAAACCTTCACATGGTCGTAATCCAAAATTTTGGGCCTCGACCCATCCATGATCATCCATAACATTGTCACAATTCTCGATGTCAAGTTGCTTAAGTAGAATCTTCACCGCATACATCCTCGCATTGGTCTCCTTTTCGAAGAGGAGTTATAACATATTATCTCTCCTAACTTATTGCAACCTATTGATTATCCACAATGGGTTTTAAACATCGTTCCTATTACCAAATCCTCCGAAAAGCTCCAAATTTTTACCAACTTTCGGGATTTAAATATCGCTTACCCTAAGGATGACTTTACCCTTTCAAACATAGGTCAACTCATCGACCTCACGTCTGGACATGAGATGCTCTCTCTTATGGATGGTTTTTCTGGTTATAATCAAACTCTCATCCCACCAAAAGACCAACATAAGAATTATTTTATCACCACTTTGGGAACCTTCTATTATTGTATCATGCCCTTTGGTTTGAAAAATACATGGGCCACTTATCAACAAGTTATGGCCTATATCTTCCATGACCTTATCCATAAAACTATAGAGGATTATTTCTATGACCTCTTGGGAAAATCTAAACGATGACAGGACCACCTCACCATACTTGAAATCCTCTTCACACCTCTTATACAATTCTTATTCCATCTGAATCCTTCCAAGTGTATGTTCGGAGTTTTGACAGGTAAACACCTTAGCTTCATCATCTCTATCAAGGGTATTGAAGTTGATCCTACCAAAATAAAATCCATCCTCGAGATGCCTCCTTCCAACCTTAAACAACTTCACATTCTTAAGGGTAGACTTTAGTCTATCAGTCATTTCATCTCGTAGCTTTGTAACCATTGTCAAAATTTTCATCATATCCCTTGTAAAGACACCCAATTCAATTAGGATGCCAATTGTCAAAAGGCATTCAATGATCTTAAACAGTACCTTTTATCCTAGCTCGTGCTCACACCTCCACACGATGGGGAGCCTTTCCATCTCTACATCGTTATGTCCTATCATGCTCTAGGTACCATATTGGTACATTGCAATGACCAGGGTAGGGCGCAAGCCATATGCTACATTAGTTGCACCCTTCTTGATTATGAAACCCACTACACTAAATATGAACAACTGTGTTGCACTCTCTTTTTTACCACGTCCAATTCTCACCACTATCTCCTTAATCATGAAACTTTCGCCATCACTAACTATAACCTCCTAAAAACCATACACTCCAAACCTGACCATAATGACTTTATTACTCGATGGCTCATGCTCATGACCAAGTTTGACCTATATTTTATCTCTCAGAAATATATTAAATGTCAATCCATCATCGATCATCTCGCTGAAGCTCGTCTTCTTAATAAACACCTCCCTCATAAATAATTTCCAGATGAATCCATCCATACCCTTGATCATGAATTCTATCCCCTCAAAACGAGTCTATTCTTTGATGGATCTAAGTGTCAACAAGGGGGAGGTGCAGGTGTTATCATCATTCCTCCTTGGGATAATCATATCCCCATTACCTATAAACTTAACTTTGAATGCACTTATAGCATGGCTGATTATGAATCCCTTATCCTGGGCATCTAGACTGCTATCATAATGTGTTAAAATTCTCAAAATCTACAGTGAATCCCAACTCATCATCAATTAAGTCAAAGGAACCTATCAATGTAAAAATGAAATCCTTCTAAAATACAAGGACATCGTCAAATTCCTCCTCGAGTCCTTTGATCAATATACCATCTAATTTGTCCCTCGCTCATGTAACTGTTTTGCAGACACTATGGCTTCTCTCACATCCCTTATTCTGTGGGAAATTGAAGAGTCTAAAATCTCCCATTGTTATCTATCACAAGGATCATCCATCTCATACCCATGAACTTCCTTGCATCAATCGTGTCAATACCAACCAATCTAACATCTGGTATACCCAAATATTTGAATACCTATCCATATCCAAGATCCCCTCTGACTTATCTAAAAATTGTAGGAGGTCCTTCGTTCAATGCAATAACCACTATATCCTCTATAAAATTGGATTTTATGGCATCTTGTTGCACTTCCTTAAATCACATGAATCTACTCGTACCATCCAAGAGATCCATGATGGTATCTATGGTGGACATTTCAGTGGTTTGGTTTTCGTAAAACACGTTCTTTTCCTTGGCTATTATTGGCCCACTCTTAATAAAGACTGTTGAGAATATGTTAAGAAGTGTACTAAATTCCAGCAACATTCTAATCTTATTTGCATCCCCAGTCAAGCCTTACAGCCGGCCCATGACCTATGGACTTTATCACAATGGGGCCTTGATCTCATCAGTCTCCTCAACCTACATTATTCTTAGTGTCATCATTCCATCATCACCACTACCTATTACTTTACTAAGTGCATGGAGGCCATTCCACTTGCATTCACTACAGAAAATAAGATCGTTGACTTTGTCTACCAACACATCATCTGCCACTTTGGTGTTCCCCATAAGATCATTACAGATAATGGAAAGTCCTTTAAAAATGAATATTTCAAGAAGCTTTGAAAATCTTTCAACATCAAGCTCATCTTCTCCTCTCCCTACTACCCTCAAGCTAACAGTCAAGCCAAAGCCACCAACAAAACTCTCTGCAACATCCTTGCTAAAACCATTGATAGGTCAGGTCATAATTGGCATCTTCATATCACCTTCATTCTTTGGACTTATCGGACTAGCATCCGCACCTCTATGGGTGCTACTACCTTCTCCCTTGTTTATAGCTTTGAATCCATTCTTCCTCTTGAATTCCAAATCCCATCCTTACGTGTTTCTCTTCGAGACTTCATCTCTTAAAAATACTATCGCCAAGAGTGTCTAACACAGCTTGAGTTGGTTAGAAGAACGTAACCTTCTTGCTCTTGAACACCATCATGTTTATTAGGAGTGCATCAAACAAACTTACAAAAAAACATCTCAAGGAGTGCAAATTTAACATAGGTGACCTTTTTTTAAAAGAAAATTATAATTTCATTACTTTGAAAAGGAGTCAACATGGAAAATTTTCTCCCAATTGGATTTGAGTCATACATTATCATGCATAAGTATGGCTATATGACCTATTGTTTAGCTTCCCTCGATGGTAAACCAAAGGCGGAACCCCTCAATGCCTTGAACTTGCAACCTTTCTATCATTAACAATTATACCAACATGACCTTAGTCACACTTAATAATCTTTCACTCATCATTCACTCTTTTCATCCATTACTGTAGTGTTTGGGAATTATGTGGCCTACCATCACTAGCTTGCATATGGCCTTGAATATGAGTACCATAGCTTTTCTCATAACACAGCCACATTGGACATGTTTCTCCTTCTAGGTAGGAACCCCATAATCATTACATCCATAATCCTCCTTATCTACCCACTGAAACCATGCTGTGGGTCCACAAGTGTCACTTGTACACTTTCTCATCCCTTCCCCAAGTGGTCTACTTGACTATCCCTGTTATGTTGTGGAGCCTCTTTTCATGTGTGGAAGTGTTGAATACTATACACTAAAAGTATTGTACACTCTCCATAGTTTTCTCGCTAGGGTTTGGGGCTAGTCTAGGCCCCAAGAGGGGGTACAAGGATGTAGCCCCCAGGAAAAAAATTGGCCTCGAAATATGTTCCTGATATCATGGGAAACATGTTCTTCTGATATGGGTTTTTGTTTTTTTGTTTTTTGTGTAGAGATGGTTTTCTGTTTTTTTTTGTTTTTTTTTTTTTTGTTTTGGTTTTTTTTTTGTTGTATTTTTCTTTTGTGTTTTTTTCTTTTTTTGTTTTTTGTTGTTTGTTTTATTTTTTTTATTGTTTGTTTTTTTTTGTTTTTTGTATTTTTTGTTTTTTGATATTTATTTTTTTTTTTTGTTGGTTGTTAGGTTATTTAGGTATTTTGACCAATAGGTTTATGGGGTGGTTTTGGCCCATGGTTTTAATACCCACAGTATTTTAAAATTACTTAAGTAGTTTCCTATTGATATGCTTTATTTGCATATGGAGGGAGAGATGTAACATTGTGCATGTGTGAGTTCAAGTGTGAATTCATGAGAGTTTGTTGAGCATAGCTCCAAACAGATCTAGGTATTGTATTAAAAGAAAGAGGTGACTTGTAATTAAAAAATGATCAAGTTATTTTTAGTGGACGTAGCCCAAAATGGGGTGAAACACATTAAATATTGTCTCTGTGTTGTGTTCTTTTATTTTCTACACTTTTATTTCAAATCTGTGATATTATTCTGCATATTAATTTCTACTATTGTGATTTTGTTTGGAATTGTTCTGCATATTTTATCCCTTATTTCCTAAAAATACCCAGCTCTATCCAAAAGTTATAAATCCTAGATGCTCACATAAAATCTATCATATTAAAAAAAAAAAGACTGCTCCCTTGAAGAAATAACTATCATGCATGTATCACCCTGACATTTAAAAAATCAAAATCTATAGCAAAAATCAAAATGTAGTCCACTCCCTTGAAGGATGGATACTTTCTTATATCATGGCAGTGAAGGCTTCTCGCATCGATCATCCTTCTTAGAACCTTTAAAGAAAAAGAAAAATGTTAAAAGCAAAGAAAACATCCCTTGAAAGCTTCTCACATCGATCAACTTTCCCATCTCCCACAAACTTCCAGCATAAATCAGTTTGTGCAATATTTCTTAGAGTTAGGGCATTGACCTAGGACCACCACCTAAGGAGTACCTCTTTCTCTGTAAATATCCACCTTACCTCATTTTTCATGGCTAATATGGGTTTATATGCGCACTCTTCATTTGTCCCTCATGATCTGAAATGTGACTAACTATTGTTATTTATGTGTTAACACCTTTCATTGGTCACAAGTGCATTGTTATGTGTTGTTCCGTCTCACGCTTTGCCTCTTATTCAATTCCAAAACATCTTTCCATGTGCACCCCCTCTATGAGGAGTGTACTTTCATATGCATTTAGGTCACACCTCTTCCCCCACTATTACCCTAACTTTTTTATCCGTAGCCATATAATTTGGAATTTATCTATTCAATCTCCTACATCTCTTACACATATCCATTTATCACATAATCCACATCTAAATCTATCTAGGTCACTTTACATCTACCATTACATTTAATCATCTAAGTTCATCATATCACATTAATCTAATCTAAGCATCCACATTTACATCAAATCATCTAATCTACACATCCAATTAATCATTATCACATCATATCAAATCCATTTAATCATAAGAAGAAATCTAAAATATCACATCGTATCAAGTCTACCTAATCTAAATTGCCACATCACATAGTCAAATTACATCTAACATCTAAACATCTGCTACATAAACAAAAGTACATCTAAAACATTCATCATAAAATTATATAATCAAAACATCATCACATCTTAAATAAAACACATCATAACATCATCAATATGCATCTAACATCTAAATATCCAACACATAATCAAACTACATCTACACATCCATAACATCATCAAATCACATCCAATGAAATTCATTACATAATCAGAACATCATCACATCATAATAAACCGTCACATCAAATCACATAAGATGAAAAAATCATATATAAATTTATATATATCATCAAATGTGTACATGCATCCGTGATAGGCCTCTGAGGGCTCTATCCCAAAAATATATACATTGATACTTCACCAAAATTTATATAGAATTTCCATCCTCTAATCAGTAAATTGAACATCAGACAATCTCAATCCTGAACCACACTCCCTTGGTATAGCAGCATATCCCTCTATCTTCCCACCCGTGGCTCCCTCATTTGGCCCTGGATCATGCCTTGATTGTACAATGCTCATCGTGTTATCTGATGGGGCTAGATGTGCCACTATCCACCGTTACCCTACTAAATATGTCACATATCGGTGCACTCCTAGTAGTCCTGAGGTCACAATCCTCTCATAATATTGAGCCTTTTCACCTAGTTCCTTGTACTACTCTATTGAGACAGTACTAGGTGGAGCCATCTAGCCAGCTCCCTGTGAGGCCTTTTGCACCTCACTCCCTAATGTTGCAATAATAGAACCAAGGTCCCGAAACCTGGCCCTGTAGGCCTTCCTTTGTCGTCAGTATCAGTCATGTTACTGCATGACCAAATCCATCTCCCAATGTAGCACTATATCCTCATTACGAGTGCCATATTTCTCCTGATGTGTGACATCCCTCTCTTGTCACATGGTGTCTAATTCCACTTGAATCTAGGATATATCATCTCCTCTCATATCCTTCTCATATCCCCCATTTCCTCTTTGTGATACCTCCTCTTCTCCCATGGGTTCCTCCTCCTCCTCTCCCTTTCCTAATTGTGCCCTCTCCTCAGCAGCTTTAGCCACCCACTGTTGATTCCACCACCCCATGTATCCCTCTCTCACACTACATCATCGTCCTCATCCCACAAATCTCCTACTTCATCCAATGGATTCGCCATCACATGCACCAGAAGGTGGCCTATCAGTCTCATCTCACCTATACTGGATAGGTTCCCCTGTTATTCCTTGTACGAAACCAAATTATCACATCACCCTCATAAACTAGATGGCCTTAATCATCTTGGGCCTTTGCCCTTGCACTCACCTCACTCTCCTTGGACCTGCCAAATTTATATCTATCTCCGACCATGTAGGGAAATCTCTATTGGGTCTCCATCTCACCTCCTCTACGTCCAACCTCCCCAATCTATCCTCATACTACTCCTCTCCTATCTTACCCTATCTCCAGAAGCATGATCTACATGCCACCATGGGAAACTCAGGTACACATCCTCTAATGTAAACATCATCTCTCCTCTCTGAAATGAGAAGGTATTGGTCCTCGAATCCCATCAATCGATTAATGCAATCATAATGCATGTATCTCAGGGCACTCTCTTGTAGTTTTAGAATCCACTGAGCTCCCATTGCTTCCAGGTGATCCCACTCTGCATTGGTGACATCTCCCTTCATTCGCTCATATAAATCTGGAACCCCGTCCCTCATATACAACATGTCTCTCGCCTGCAAAACCCATCAAACAAACATCCATTAGCATCTCAAAATACTAAAATCAAAATATTTAAACAAATCAACCCCATCCATACCCAGTCAATGGTGACCCTCCTTGGGTCGATGCAGACTTACATTGGTCGACGGTGATTGGCCCAGTGGCCACTGACTGGCCCTTCCTACCCATCACTTTAAAAAAAAAAAATCAAAAATAACAAAAAATAAACAAAAACTCAAAAAAAACTTCAAATCATGTTACTTACCACTCTCCAGGTTCTCTGGCGCTTCCTCACTCCACCAACAACCTCCATCATGCTCAAAATCTCAAAATTTATTCTCTCTCAGAGCTTTGGAATCACAAACTTACACAGTGCAAATAAGCTCCCTCGACCACCCAAGTCACTTATATAGGCATGCCGGTACAGTCTCCATCGACATTTCCCAGTCACCAGCGACCCATCCTGATCAACAGCGACTCAGTAAATCACCATTTACCTAACACTTATCCAATCCCCTTTTCATCTTTTTTCATCCATTTCATCACTTTACCCTTTTCTCTCAACCCAAGCTTGTGTGTCACCCATGACACACTTTGATATTTATAGTCTTCCTATGTTTCTCCATGGCCATCGCAATGCCCTCATTGGGGCACCATTATTCATCTCAACAATCTTCTCTAGTGGTCATCTTTTATCCTGTCCCACCTAGGATGTATACTTTTCTGGTTCCTCATGCTTATACGACATCACATAATTCTTCATCTATTTTCCTCCCTCACATTTTTGTGTGCATATTGCAATGTTAACCCTTGACCCATTGGTCTCACATGTGTGTACATCCATCTTGCAGTGGATTTTTTTGACACACAATTTTTGTAGTTCATTAACTATGCCTCCATCACAGGTCTTGTTATGATCATACCAATGTGTTTCCAACGTCTTTTCCATACTTAACATTTTGTATTATCCAATCAACTATCACCCCCTTCACTTAGGTCATATTCATCACTCTTAACCCTCTTTCCTCTCCATCCGTCTCTTTCAAACTCTTGATCAACTCCCCTTTGTGTGCTAGATCCCTAGTTTGAGGGGGAACACCTCAACCATCATTCTCTCATCATCACTTCTAGTTTTTGTCTAGCAGCTTGCCTAACGCAAACCACTGAACAAAAAGGGGAAAATGTAGACACCATTTTTTGGTGCATTAATCCCTCACCCGGAACTTGTTCCTTTAACCTTATTTTAAGCACTTATATCTCTCATTTTCCTTTCATCCTTAAATCACCACATCCTCACATTAATCCCATTAATATATGCATTAATCCCCTAAGTTCTCATTAACCCCTTTGTCACCCTCTCCACATTATACTATTATTCAAATTATTAATTTAATTAACCACCAACAAACATCCCTAAATTTACTCACCTACCCTTAGTCATCCCCCCATTATCTCCCCTGATTTCTTTCCAAACAACTCATCATACCCTTCCCCGCCTATTTCTATTCACGCCTTGCCAAAATTAAAACTAACCCATCACCCCTCTTCTTGTCATTTCAATCCCAAAATCAATTCTCTGACTGTACCAGTCATCACGGACTCTTGCGGTTGTCGTCGACCCTATATATTCATATTCACCCCTCCCTTATAACCGCCCAAAAAAATGGAGATATAAAATTCCATTGATTGTTTTTTGCCTCCTTCATTCCCGAATCCTTTGTCAACATCCTAGTTCATCTCACATATTTTAGCATTGATCGTTTGAGTTTGAAGTGTATCAAATATTGGCTTGGATAACCCTTGGTACTTGGTTTTATTTATTTTATAGGTTTGTAGGTTTCTCTGGATATTTTCCTATCCCTCAACCATCTCTGATCCATTTCATATCCTTATAACCATCTCGTCGATCTAGCGAAATATTATACCCTACTCTGGTCATCGTTGACCCTCCCAATCACCATCGACTCAAACCCTGATCATCATCTAATAGTTACTCTTTTTCATTTCCATTGTTCCATCCCCATCCTGACATCAATAGAGCCATTTTGCATTAGATTCTAAGTCAGTTTCTGTACATCTTTCATTAGCTCTGCACCTATCATCATCGAATGTACCAGTTAGACCTAGGTCGTTATTGACCCACTCAAGTTTGTCTTATTATCAACATTTTATCATTATGAGGTATTTTATTTAGCATTTTTAGCTTGTATCATATCTTTATTTCGGGTCATTATCTGTAGCTATCATAATTTATCATATTTTGTTATCAAAATAGGGTTTACATCCACCCCAGGGAGTTTTCACTTCTCGAGACCGACCTCGTCGGGAAACCCTCCATATTTATCACTAATCTTTTTCATGAGTTCTATTTTTTGTGTAGATCATTCAGCTCATAGCAGAGGGAGCCTCTCTTCTTTTGGGCTCGTACCATCCTTTATCATCATTTACATCAGTAAGTCACTTAAATCCTCCCCTATTTCTGAGGTTCCTTGATTTCTTGCATGCTTTCACTAATCTGAAACAGGAGTAGGATCTCTCATGAAACATTTATATGCATGAAAGTAAGACAAAAATTAATTACATAGGCTCATAAATCAAATATAATATGGAAAATTTATCAAGAAAAAACACACATGAAAAGGTGAGGAGACGTCATAATATTAACATAAATCTTATAAGAGTATTCCTAGATCATCCAAGAGAATATTTATAAAGCATACAAAGTCTCAAAGTGCATGTTCTAAAATTCCAAAGTTAAATCAAGGGTTTCATTCTAAGTACATTATTTTATATTTCTAGTTGCATCTCATCCTAGGCTTGGGAGAAATATGCGAGTTTAAGAACTCTTCAGAGTGTTGGTATGTAGGAAATGTTAAATTATCATGTGGTAGTTGGGGCTAGTCTAGCCTAAAATGATAACCCATTTTCAAGGTATCTCATCTTCAAAGCAAGAAGAGATAGGTTTTGGAAAAAAATAAGGTGTTTTATTTCTATCACAGGTCATAGTAGTATTCTAGGTCTACATAATAGAAGAATAGATCCATGCCAATATGTATGAAAAAAAATAAATTCATCTAATATGCCTCTGACACATTCATAGCTCTCAGATAGATTATGTCTAAATATTGACATAACCTAAGTAGTGTTCTAGTTTATTAAGTTTTCTTGTTCTGAATATAATTAACATCATTCAGAATAGAATATAATACTAATTACAAAGAAAATAAAATTAAGTGGGTGTGATATTTCAACGTCACTAAACACCTGTATTTCCTAGACTAACTCTTCTTTTTTAATCATATAAAATTCTACAAATACATTACAAATCTCTTTTACACTTTATCTTATACCATCAAAAACATATACCATACCACATTATTCTCTATACTCATATTCTCTCTTATTCACCTCATATTCATTCACATACACACTTTTCTTATGGATATAACATCTCTCCCATGAATAAATCTTGTCTTCTATGGATGGATATATTAATAACCTTACTTTACATACTTATATAGTCTTTAAAGACTAAAATTACAATTTTCTACACCCTATTAACCTTCATTACTATTAGTTTACATTTATTTACATTCTCAACTACCAATCAGTGAATATTTACCTATACACCATAGTACATATGAGTTTTCCTTTGTATAAACTATAGGATATAGCTATATTATTTCATTACATTTTACTATGGCATCTCAATGTACCAAAATATGAAGGGGTGTGTCCCTTTGAAGTGTTTATCATTAATCGGGTCCTTAGAATACACCACCGAGATCTGTTTGGTTCTGCACAAGTCTTATAATTGTTTCTCCTTATTTATTTCTGTATGCCTCCATTATCATTGTTGTATGTTAATCACCCATAAACACTTCTCTAACATTGATTATCATCCCTTCTACATCCATGTACTACCACAAATCTCTATATGATGTCACACATCTCTTATGGTATCAATTATCTTTTATCTCTCTATATTCAATATTATCATCGTGATGTCTTTTATGACTTTCATACTATATTATAATGTTTGTCTATTATACATTTAGAGTCTTCACTATTTCTGGGAACTACCATTTGATACAGTGCAGAACTGCCTAGTAGTTTGTGAGATTGCCCATTGCCGTGGTATGTTCAGGAGCTTTTGTGATGTCTTTGTTCAACTTTTATCCAAGAGCATCTAATAGAAAGAAAGATAGGAGTGATGCCAAAAACATGAAAAACCACCATGTCGCAAGACAATTGAGGCACGTAGACCACAAGAAATGAAAACAAGCAAGCAACAATGTACACACACAAGTTGCCTTCCAGGGGAGAAAGGGAAGTATCCACTTATATTCAATTTCTCGATCATTGTTCAACGTTTATTCAATGAAGAACCCTACCAACATCATCCCTAGACTTAAACATTTGTCTCCTCCTTGAAACAAGCTTGATGAATAACCATGCCATTTACTAAAAAACTCAAAATTCATACTATCCTCCTAATGTCTTTTGTTCCAAGGAATTGTGAAGGTCATTGATACCTAGAAAACTTACACATCTGTTATAATGTATATATGGTAACCCTACTCAAGTGTCCAAACTGGAATTATGAGACTGTCGCACTACTCCTAACTTTTGCATATTTTCACCCTTCTACTTCAACAAATTGTCTTTTGTTTTCTCTTTATCCCATTTTGGGCTCTGACATCATCTATCTTTCCTCTTGAATTTTTTCAATTTTTATTATTTTCCCTTTTTTTTCAACCTTAGCTCTTTCTTTGTTATTTACATCTTTTTCACAATTGTTTTTCTACTTTATCTCCCATTTTTAAAAAAACATTGTCTCTTTTCTCATTTTTTTCTCAAAATTGTTTTTTTTTTTCTAGTTTTTATCTCAAGGTTGCCTTTTTCTTCTTTTTGATTTTTTCTTTTCTAGTTTTAGGAGTCTTATTTCGATATTGAACCAATAAATCAACTATTTTTATTTCCATTTTTCCTTCTGCATAATCCCAATATTCCATTTTGATTCCTTCACTACACTTTTGTGGTATGTATATTCTTTTATATTTTCTTTTTCCTTTTGGAGTCTTTAATACCATCCACTCACCTTCTATTAAATCTTATACTGGTATCAACATCTCCTATATGTCTTGTTCCATTGTATAATATTCTTCTTTCACGATATTGTCTTCATCTTCTATAGTGTAATCTTCTTCCTCTCCAATATAGCATTTTTCTTTTGTGGTAAGCTCTTTTTTGTCCACAATGTAGTCCTTTTGTTCTTTGGCATAATGTTATTTGTCTATGGTGTTGTATCCCTCTTCCACACTCTAGTAATCGTTGTCCAACAGTATCGTCCTTTATCTTCATTGTATAATGTCTTCTACCCTATCATTTCTTTTTTCTAGAACATAGTTTTTGTGTTTTGCAACATTTTTCATTTTTCCTTTTTTATGTGGCATTAACTTTTCGTTCCACAACATTATTTCTCTTTTTGTTTCACGGCATAATAGGTTCACCTTCTATCTGTGATATTGTGTGCTCGTTTTTTGTTTGCGGCATTATCTTTATATTCCATGACATCCTTTGATTTTCTTCTATATACGGGATCATTTTTGTATCTGTTTCAAGGCATCCCACCCTTCTCTTATCGCGGTATACATTCTTCGTTATGCAGCATAATTTCTATTGTCAGGGTATCTTCCATTTCTTCTTCTTCTTCCACCATAGAATAGTAATATAAATTCGTTGTATTGAAATCTTCCTCAACCAAACAATATGCCTCTTCTACAACCTCAAATATGCCTTCTACAACATCTATTCTCTCTTCATGTGGTAATCACTCTCTATGTAGTAGCTTATGCACCCTTATCTTTGGCTTCCTTTTCCACTAATGCTTCTATATCTTCTCCTAAATTTGGCTCCAAATCATTTCTCTCCATGCTAGTCTTCATCTCCTCAATTGGTTGCTACTCTCTTTTTAGCTTGGCAATTTTATTAATTGACTCTACACCATAAAACCTCATCTTGCACACTTTCGTCTTATTCATCTCATCATGTTATGGTCCATGGAGCCTCCATACGCCTTCCTAACATTAAGTGGACTACTATTCCACTATGTGTCATTCTAATCTATTCATTTTATAAGTCTAATAAGTCATTACAATCAACAAACCACTCCAACGCTAGTAGTATGAGTATAACAATTGGTTCTTATATGTTTCTATGATTTCAAAGTTTGCTTTTTTAGTGATTCCCATAAAATCAACTTCTACTCCTTTCCAAGAACCTTATAGGTTCATACAATGTTCCATCAACCATTTTTATGTCGCATTCGACCACTTTAGTGGTGATTTTCTTAATAGCCTCCCACGTAACTCACAATAGCACATTTACCTCCACACCAAGATCCAACAACCCTTGGTATATTTTCTCTCCACTAATAAGATTGTTGATTTTCTCCACCTTCTCAAATTTCTAAACACATTTCTATTCTTCTCATTTTTTTATTTTTCTACTTTGCATGTTTTATACAATTCTTCTTGTTTACTACAAGAATTTTCCAGGTTTTCTAGTATTCTCTTAGATTTTATAAATAGTATTATCTTTTTAAGTTATATTACTTAATTTTCTGTATCTCCCTTTTCTCTTTTTCTTCTATTTTTTTATAGGATCCATTACGTGATAAAATATTATGGTATTCACATATTCCATGTCATCATGTTCTTCATTTAAACCATCTTTCTTTACTACCATCTTCATATGCTTAGTAGTCACCATACCATCTTTTTAAGTTATATTACTTAATTTTCTGTCTCCCTTTCTTCTTTTTCTTCTATTTTTTTATAGGATTTATTACGTGATAAAATATTATGGTATTCACATATTCCATGTCATCATCTTCTTCATTTAAACCATATTTCTCCACTACCATCTTCATATGCTTAATAGTCACAGTACCAAAAACATGTACACGAAAAATGTGTACGCACGTTCCTATGGTTATGTGTTTTATAATGTCATGAAGATGTAGTATAGGGTGGAGGGGCTTTATTAATTATTATTTCTTATACTTTGAAATCATTTTAGTGGATATAAGAAATTAGGATCAGTCTGCACCTTATAGAACTAGACTCATAACTCCATGAGGTATGGTCTAGAAGATAGTTTTTCAAAATACAATCTATGTAGTACTTAGTTTTTCATGATTTTAGCATTGAACCAAAATCGTACATGGTGTAAAGTTTGTACTTGGTGTCTATTTTGGGAAAACATATAGTCTTTTTGTATGATTTTGGATATTCTGGAGTGGTTGTTGACATTTGTAGGAGTTCTGGATATGTACAAATTAGATTTTACAAATCTCACATCTCCCAAATATAATGATAGTTTCTAAAAATATATGGACTCAAGAATTATATGAGCGCAAATTTGAAGACTTAATTTCATCTTGGAATCATAGTATCATCATATTATGGATGAGTACCTATTTTACAATCATGTGACATTTATCTTCAACATGCCCACTCAAGTAATCATCACAATCAGTAATGTAGGGGAATGACCTTACTTCCCATCCATGAACACAAATAATCATTTAAGCCCAATAATATAGATTAACAGTGGTAAAGGTTAGGAAAGAATATGATCTATCTGAGGACCCCATGATAGCTTCATTTGTTTAATATAATAACAAGAGATAACTGGTAGAGTTAGAAGCTGAAAGAGTGCATCACATTTATCTCTATAACTTTAAACAAAAACCAGTGTAAGAGTAGGTGGAAAATGTTCCAGAGCTTCTACAAATTCATTTTATTTCCATGGACAAAGGGACTCGTTCCCCTGATCAATATATATGTTAAATAAATTAGCTACATTATCATATTGTTGTAGGATGAGTGGAAAAGATTATTCGAGTGCCACATGCTTCACAATAAATAAAATGTACATCAACATTTGAAGAATTTTTTTTCAAATATCCTTTTTTGTTGTTGCAGGAGATGCAATCAGTGACATAGAAATTGATTCCATTATGGGGATTTGGACTTTTATTTGGAATGGATGATTGTATAATAAAGACATCGATTGCATAATGGATTTCTAATGACTAAAAATGTATGTGGCAAAGGCACCATTGAAATAAGTTTTTGCATTACAATAAAATAACTTGATGAAAGTGCTAAGAGGGAGACAATAAATGAGAGTATACCAAAAAAATTCTCGTCATCAATTTCAATAAGAAAAAATCCAAACCTCAAACTTTCCCTTCATAAGGAGATAAGAAAGAATCAATAATGAATGGGAACATAGAAAATTGGACCTATGATCATGAAAATTCGAAGGAAAATGCAGAGTTTAGATTCACCAATCAAATAAAAGTGGGTGCATTGACAACTGGAATTTGAATGTCATGAAAAAGAAGGTGAAATAGTTACATAAAGTAAATAGGGTAGAAGATAAACATATGTTAGAAATGGAATGGAGACACAAGTAATGTCTTACAGAAATTTAGATAATATGGAAGAAGGAAGAACAAACAATGGGTTTGAAAAAAAAGGTAAAGCAGAGTTCTTCGTGATTGTGTAATGAATTCAAAATTTGATTGCACATTGAATTGTGTAACGATTGTGGAATTTTGACATTTTTTGTAGGATTTCAGGCTATCTTGGGGGTTAATTAGCCCCAATTTCACCATCGATTGAACCAATAATTTAATTACTTCAATAAATGATGCATTATGGGCCAATATGATCCTCATTAACATAATTGTGACAATATGTTGTTATATGGGGTTTAATTTTCTCCAATTTCAGCATTAAGTGAAAAAATTATTAGATTTCTTCAATTAAAGATGTAATGTGGATCAATTTTAACCTCGCTAACCTGATTGTTCCTATATAAAGTGTGATTTGGGGCTTAAATGTCCCCAATTACATTACTAAGTCTACTAAATAGTCAATCAATTCAATCAGAGAGCTAATTTGGACCAATTTGAGCCCTACAAACTTAAAATTTATGACTACACAATATGTTTTTGGCCTTAATTAGCCCTAGTTGCATCACACATTGGACATTTGGTTGATTGATTCAATGAGAGAGGTAATTTGACTGATTCAAGCCCTATGAACTTAATTACGATGATGTAATGTGATTTAGGGATCAAGTAGCCTCAATAACATCATGCACATTAAACCAATTGTTATTATAAGATGTGATTTGGGGTTTTATGGGCCCTAATTGCATCACTACTTGAAATAATTAGTCATTTGGTGCAATGAGAGAGGTGATTTAGACCATTAAAGCCCCATGAACTTAGTATTGACTCGATATAATGTGATATGAAGATCGATTGACCCCATTACCTCATTATATGTACTAATTAGTCGATTTGTTCAACTAGAGAGTCAATTTAGGAGAATTTGAGACAGTAATCATAGTTTTTGACTATGTGATGTGTTTTTTAAACTCAAGGGTAAGTGTACCAATCTGGGGGGGCCAAAAGGGGGTCTTAAGTGGACGCATTTTTTTGAAAAATAAAAAAACTTCAACTTGTATGAGTTTTTTGAAATAGTTACACTCAAAATTGGAAGATGTTGTATAAACATGAATCATAGCATTTTGAGTCTAGTTTCTAAGCTACTAAATTTTATTGAAAATAGATAAGTTTAAGTGGGTCAAATAACTAAAATAACAATAGGTGCTCCTGTTTTTGTTAAAAAAACATAATAGAGTGACTTTCGTGCCCCCCACCATTTTTTGAGCACCATTTAGTATTTTTGAAAACCCTTTGGTAGAAAGATAGCTAGGAGCATCTAGTTTGGGCTCCATTTTTTTAAAATATTTTTTTAGCGAGTATTTTTTTCTTATGATTTTTCTAGTACAAGAATTTTAAATTTTAAAAACATAATAGAGCTCCAACCCTTCCCCCCCTAACTACCTAAAAAAATATCAAAAATTAGATTATTTTTTGAATATGTATAGAATTAGGCCTAGTTTGGGCTAGTATAATTTTTTTTTCAATTTCGATGAGCCAAAAAAAATATACATGACAAAAGATAGACATTTTTAAACTTCAAAAAATAGCTATAAAAAGGCATAGTTAGAAAATAAATAATATGGAAACCTTATATTAGTCAGAAAATTTGAAAAAATATATTTTTAGAAAGAAGAAACTCTGCTCTACGTCTGTGGTATAATGTTTTTTAAACGAATCGATTGTTTTATGTTAATTTATCATGGTGGAAGTGGAATTTTTTCATTTTTCCAACAAAAACATGTTGTTTGTTGTGTTTGTGTAGGTCCATGCCTCAGGCTTGGGGATCCAAACCAGATCCAAGCCTTGAGGCATGGCTTGGAAAAAATTAAAAACACAAAATGCGTACGCGTTCTTCATAGTATGAACATTATATGTGCTTTTGGCGTGACATTATATTTACAAAAATAAATGTTTAAGTATACAAAGTAATAAAATTAAATCATTTATTATGAAAAACTTATACTTTAAATTTATTTTAGTAAATATAAGAAATTGGGATCACTTTGGACCTTATGGAACTAGTCTTACAACTCCATTAGTCATGGTTTAGGAGATATTTTTTATAGTATAATTTGGTTAGTACATAGGTAACAGGATTTCAGCATTCAGCCTAAAGCTTTTAGCATTTAAATTCTACAATCCAAACCCTAAACCATAAACCCTAAACCTTAAGGCCCTAAACCTAAACCCTAAACCTAAACCATGATCCTTAAACCCTAAAGCCTAAACCCTAAACCTTAAACAACCCTTTCGTGATCCCTAAATCCTAAACCTGTAAGCCTTAAACCATAAACCCTGAGCCTAAATTAAACCCTAAACCCTGAACCATAAGTCCTAAACCCTAAACCCTAAACCCTAAACCCTAAACTAACCATGAACCATGAGCCCTAAATGCTAAACCCTAAACCCTAAATCTAAATCCTAAACAAAAAAACCCCTAAACCCTAAACTATGAATCCTAAATCAAACTAAAGCCTGAGCCCTAAACCCTAAACTTTAAGCCCTAAATCCTAAACACTAAACCCTAAACCCTGAACTTTGTAACATAAACCCTTAACCCTGAGACCTAAACCCTAAACTCGAACCCTAAACCAAAATAATAAACCCTCAACCTTGAACACTAAACCCTAAACCCTAAAACCTAAACCCTAAACCCTGGAATGTGAGCCCTAAACCCTAAACACCTAAACCTTAAACCCTGAGCCCTAAACCTTAAACCCTAAACCCTAAATCTAGAGCCCTGAGCTCTAACCCCTAAACCTTAAACCTATAACTTTGAACCCCAAACCTTGAGCCATAAACCTTGAACAATGAACCCTAAACCCTAAACCCTAAACCCTAAGCCTTGAACCCCACACCCTAATCCCTGAGCCAAACCCTAAACCCTGTAACCCTAAACCCCCTAAACCATAAACCCTAAACACCCTGAGCCTTGAGCCATAAACCCTAAACCCTAAATCTAAGCCCTGAGCTCTAAACCCTAAACCTTAAACCCATAACTTTGAACCCTGAGCCATAAACCCTAAACCATGCTCTACCATAAACCCTAAACCATAAACCCTAAACCCTGAGACCTTAAACCCTACACCCTAAATCCCTGACCCCTAAACCCTAAACCTTGTACCCTCATCCCTAAACCCTAAACCCTAAACCCTAAACCATAAACCATAAACCTTAAAACTGAACCATGAGCCCTAAACCCTAAACCATAAACCCTAAACCCTAAAACCTAAACCCTAAATCCTGAACCCTAAACCCTAAACCCTAAACCTTAAACCCTAAACCCTGAGCCCTAAAAAACTAAACCCTAAACTCTAAAATTTGTGACCTAAACCCTAAACCCTCAACCCTCAACCCTGAGACCTAAACCCTAAACTATAAACCCATAAACCAAAATAATAAACCCTAAACCTTGAACACTAAATCCTGAACCCTAAACCCTAAATCTTAAACCCTTAACCCTAAACCCTAAACCTTCAACCCTAAACCTTCAACCCTAAGCCTTAAACCCTAAACACTAAACACTAAATCCAGAGCCCTAAGCTCTAACCCCTAAACCTCATATATTTCCAGTAGGTCTCATGAGTGAGTTCATCTTTTTGAATATCAATATTAGGACCATATTTCCTAGTCTTGTGCCTAGAACCATCATTGAGTCTGCTTGTACAACTACCTTATTTATGAGAGGTGGGACAAGAAACTAAATGGATATGACATCTACCTTGTGCCTTGCAATGCATATTACACATCTCTGCCAAACCTATTTCTCCCCACATGTACTTGCGCTCTTGAATGTCAATTTCTTCACACTTTGAAACAAATTTCACATTTCTCATATTTCCATGTATGGTATTATGAAAGCTAGGATGACCCATTGGAAGCTTGAAAAAATAAAATCACAACACAAAAATTAATCTCAAAGGAAATGGAAGAAACATAGAGAATATACCAACGCGGAGGTGTAGGATCATAACCAGATTGCCTGCAGTATCCTCTCCTCTATGAGAAAGAGAAAATCTCTTCTACTACTGGAATGGATAGAAAATTTGACAGAACTTCCTGAAGTGTTCAAAATAAGCATAACAACTAGGGAATGGATAAGAACACAAAGGGGTTATCAATCGCCTAGTAAATATTTCTTGTTTAGTTCTGAATGGGAGTCAGTTGGCCTACGAATTAGTGACCTTCCATTCATTGATAATTCCTTCTATGATAAACCCATGGATGCTTTCAAAAGCACCTTCAAAAATATAGGGGTAGTCATCAAGCCTAGTGAGGGGTGTGATGTGATTTCCAAACAACTTGAAATTCATACAAATTTAGAGGTCATAACATGAATTTACAAATATCTCTATCGTTATAAATGGAAGCCAAGTAATGGTGTCTCCCTGTATCCAAGGATCGAGGACTACTGGGGTATGTGGTAGGATTGTACATTTAGGAATCATTGAGTGTCTGAATCATAATGTCATTGCATCTGGAGAAACATTTTCAAACATTGGAGTAATGCATCTTGGAAAATAAATTGAACCTCAAAAATCCTCTCAAATTGCCAGCTTACACAAGCACTGGACATATCAAGCTTTGTTCTTCAAATGAAACCTTCATTCCTGACAACTTGCAACTTAAATAATTATTCAAAAGAGCGTCAAAAACATTTCTTTGTACCAAATTGTTCTTGGATATCTGACATTTCCCTCCCTCAAAATATCAACAAATGAAAGACATCAAATTGTGATGACTCTCTTTGAATGTTCTACCTACGAAGCAGATGAACCCTTTTCAATTGAATACTCTCTATCAATACTAATAAGAATGGGTAAGACACAAAACATTACAGTGAGTGAAATAGTTCCCATGTGATGGGAAAAATAAGATAGTTGTATTGGGTAACATTTCTTTGTACCGAATTGTTCTTGGATATCTGGAATTTCCCTCCTTCAAAATATCAGTAGATGAAAGGCATCAAATTGTGATGACTCAAATTGAATGTTCTGCCTACGAAGTAGATGAACCCTTTTTAGTTGAATACTCTCTGTCAATACTAATCAGAATGGGTAAGACACAGAACATTATAGTGAGTGAATGGGTGAGCCTAAACCCTAAGCCCTAAACCCTAAACCTTAACCCCTAAAACCTAAACCCTAAACCCTGAGCCTTAAACCTTAAACCCTAAACTATGTGCCCTAAACCCTGAACCCTGACCCTTAAACCTTAAACCCTAATAAACCCTAAACCTTAAAACCTAGATCCATAATCCCTAATCCCTAAACCTTAAACCCTAAACCCTAAACCCTCAACTCTAAACCTTAAACCCTAATCCCTAAACCATAAATAAAACTTGGCCCTAAACCCTAAACCCTAACCCCTAAACCCTAAACCCCTAAACCCTAAACCAAACCATAAACCCTAAATCCCTAAACCCTAAGCCCTAAATCCTAAACCCTAAACCCTAAAACCTAAACCCTGAGCCCTAAACCCTAAACTGTAAACCTTGATCCCTAAACCCTAAACCCTAATCCTTGAACCCTAAGCCCTAATCCCTAAGCCCAAACCCTAAACCATGAACCCTCAAACCTGAACCCTCAACACTAAACCCTAAACCTTAAACCCTAAACCCTAAACCCTAAAACTAAACCCTAAACCCTCAACCCTGAGCCCTAAACCCTAAACCCTAAACCATGATCCCTAAACCCTAAACCCCAAACCCTGAGCCCTAAACCCTAAACCCTGAGCCCTGAAACAAAAACCTAAACCCTAAACACTAAATCCTAAGCCCTAAACCCTAAACCCTAAACCCTCATGCTTGATCCCTAAGGAGGAGGCACATTACAATCACCTCATTTTTTCCATAGGACAAGAATCCCATTCAGGGAGCAATCATCTATCTACAAAGTGAGGATCTCATTTTAGTAAGAAGTAGACAAACATCATAAAGCTGATTCGTGGTCACTAAAGTGAATTATGGACAAAATTTAAAAATTTGTACCAATTCAAGTAGTGGTAGGGCCAAAATCCAATCTAGAAGGTCAAAAAACCTACAAAACAACTATATGTTTTCGCAAAACAAATACCGACTACAATATATATGGCCTGAAAGTTTTAGGTCATTGCTAAAATTCTAAAAATGAGTAAGTACTCACCAGATTAGATTTTGAAAAACTACCTTCTAGATTATAACTGTTAGAGCTATGGGACCACTTCCATCAGATTCAAAGTGACCCTAACTTCTTATATTTACTAAAATAAATTTAAAGTATAAGAAATAATAAATATGGCTTCTTCTGGCGCTCCTCAACTTCATATAGCTCAAAACACATATTCGTTTCATATCACTAGAAATGTGTGTACGTTATAACGTGGGCATGTTACAATGCATACGCGGTTTAGGTTTGTGCATTCCCAAGCCTAAGAAAAACATAGTGCGATCACATTTCGTTCATTTTTTATTTTTTGTCCACTTTTTCGCTCCCTAACTTGGTGCACTTACCCTAAATTAGACCCCCTAATTATATCATACATTGCATAGTTAGTTAATTGGTTTAAGAAGGCAAAAAAATATGGGTTTGTTTGAGAAATGTGAAACTAATTAGAACTTCATGGTTTTATTTTTACTTAATAGATCAATTTACCACTTTAGATGAACCAATTAATCAATTGGTTTGAAATTGAATAGGCAATAATTTTTTATGTAGGAGCATCATGAGAGAATTGGCTATCTTCTAGAAGTTTTGAAATTTTGGCTAAGCGTTGGTGTGTACAAAGACGATGAACAAGAAAATGGAGCATGGAAAGCACAATGCATAATTTAGGTGATGGCAATGAGTGTGTAGGGATTGCAAAGATATTTTTTACAATAATTCAATTGCATAATGTGTGATGATTGCACAAGGCAAAGAGCAAAAAATTGTGCATGAAGTTGTAAGGGAAAGGCAAATTATTTTATTAGTGGTGTTTTATGCAATGTTTTTGTAATATCATTGTCGATTTATGTGGATTGAGCATAAATCCTTGGGTAAATAACACGCAGTAATAGTGCATGGATGACATAATTTGTTGACAAAACATGTCAGGGGAGAAACAAAGAGTCATGAAGAGAAACTAGCCATGGACATATGTCACAAAAAGAAGCAAGGTCAACATACGTGCATGTCTGACAAATTATATGATAGATATCTAAAAAAGATTGCAAGGATTGATTATCCACAGCCACCAGATCTAAAAATTGTAGGAGGTCATGCAAAAACACAATGCAATATTTCATACCCGAGTTAATTAAGTCACTTCCAACATAGAAAGATATGGAACTTGAGAAAACATAAAGGGGTTTAATTCCGTCATTTGAGTGGGTAGAGTGGCAAAGGGTAGAGTATAGACCTAAGGTAAGGCAAACAAGTGAATCCTATGAAGGGTCCTTGAAAAAAACCATTGTAATAGCTCTAGGATTTTAGTTCATTTTTTTGTAAGAGTCCCAATAGTGGGATAAGTACTTATAGATGTCATTAGTGCTTTTAAAATCAACATAAACATATCTATATTTTTTTTGTCTTTTGTGTATTCTAAGGCAATTCATGATTCAATATCTTTGAATAACTATCATTATATTGGGGAGTCGTGAGGTTTTTTAAATATAATTTTGACACATTCAAAACTCCAACAAATTTCAACAACTAATCAGGAAGGCCCCAAAACCTATAAAATAAATATATCGTTTCCCAAAATAAACATCGATTGCAAAATTTACTCTTTAATTTTTTTAGGTTCAATGCTAAAATCATAAAAAGAGTAAGTATTGACTAAATTGGATTTTGAAAAACTATCTTCTAGACTGTAACTCATGGAGCTATGAGATCAGTTTTATAAGTTTCATAGTGACCCTAATTTCTTATATTTACTAAAATAAATTTAAAGTTTTGATTTATTATTCTGTATAAGTTATTATTTCTTATACTTAACATTTGTTTTAGTAGATATGGACCCCTTTCCTTGTCCTGCATCTTCAAAACATTGCAAAAATACTTAACAATAAGAACATATATGCATTTTTTAGCAATATGAGCACGTGCACGTTTTAGGCTTAGTAACCCAGACCTAGGCCATGGGACTATAAAAAGACAATTGAACCTGTGTTTTTTGTTATAAGTGGAAAAATCAACTTCCACCATGATAAACACTAACAATTTTATGCAATGATTTCATAAAAATATGACTACGATGACAAGAAAACTCCCATCTTTTTAAATGTGCAATTTATAAAAAAATTTAACTATTACAAGGTTTCCATCTATATTAATTTCAAACTATGTCTTTTTATATCTCTATTTGCTAAAAATATATACGTCTATCTTTCTTCATGTATGTTTTTTTCATTCATCCAAATTAAAATAAAATTGTATAATCCCAAACTAGGACTAATTCTATACATATTAAAAAATATCTATATTTCGATATTTTTTGAGGTAATTAGGGGAGAGCATGGTTGAATTTCATTATTTATCAATTTTCAAATTCTTTTTTCATGGAAAATCATTTTTAAAAAAACTCCCTAATTTATTTTAAAAAAATTGTATCCCAAACTAAATGACCCTATCTAACTTTCCACCAAAGGGTTTTAAAAAATAGTAAACAATGTAACTTAAAAAATGTGTGGGGACATGACCGGCTATCTACTATTTTTTTTTTAAAATCAAGAGCACCTTTTGAAATTTGAGCTCTTTAACTTAGATATGCTTGACCATTTTCAAAAAAAACTTAGTAGTTTAGAAACTAGACTCAAAATGCTACCATCATGTTCTTATAGCATCTTGAAATTTTGAGTGTAGCCATCTCAAATAATTCATATAAGTTGAGGTTTTTCACTTTTTAGAAGAAAAAAAATGCCCACTTAAGACCCCCCTTTGTCCTCCCACTCGATGGACTTACCCATATCACCTCGGTTTTTTATTTTTTGCCTCTATCTCCATAGAATAAACACTAGAAATTTTATTATAATAAGTGTCAAATACTTACACCACCAATTAACTTGTAAATGTAAGTCCACACTAGATATAGGTGCTTGATAAGACTATAAATTTTTGACTTAATATAAAACAGTCATATGCAAATATTGAGTTTACTTGGCATACATATAAGACGAGTTTGATCAAACTACTCTTAATAGAATTTAACTACAATTAATTACCACTATTAAAATAAATTATACTAATAAATATTTCCCATTGTCATCAAGATCTCATGAAATTATCTTAGTGGACCATTGTATTATTTCCTAAAGTAGATCATTATACTAATAAACATTCCCAACATCATCAATATATCATTAAATTAACTTGGTTTATCATCGTATTATTTCGTAATGTCTCTTTACATTCAATACACGCATCATATATTAAGCTTTAAAAAAGATTAAACAATGCTAAATTAACACAAGATGTTATTAACATATGCACAATCAAACAAAAGTTACACCATTGGAAATCAATTAAGTTATAAAAAAACAAATAGATACTTGCCTTATAACTCGCAAAAAACTCGGAAAGCATCTATCATGAGTCTGTCACCCATCATATCAGGATTACTTTTGGTTTAAACTCCAATTTTTGGAATAACATTATTATTCTAGTTTTTTTGGCAACAATAAAGGGAAGGGGAAATCAACCAATGAAATAAAGGATAAACACTATTTATAATTAAATATAAAAAAAAATTGGTTTGATAAAAATTATAGTCTTAGTATTTAATTTTCCACGTCCCAAACAATTATTAGAATGAACAAAAAAATAAATAGGAATTGTGAAGGCTATATACCTACCTTTGGAAGATAATAAAAGGAATAATACATCTTCATTAATACTAATTGTGAAGGCTATGTATCTGCCTTCGACAGATAATAAAAGGAATAATACGCCTTCTTAAGAGGTCAATTATAATTTACAATTTACCGGTTATTAATTAAATGTTACATATATTGAGTAATTTATTCTTAAATTGTCTAATTGAGATTATTATTGTAGAGTCGTGAGATGAATAGATGTTTGATAAAAAGTTTGTATTAATGAATTGTTAATAATTGCAACAAAATCTAAACTAGGATAATAGATATATATTTCAATAAGTTTATCTTTTGTGCTTTATGTTCTACGTTCTTATTCGTAAAAATCACTTTTTTTAGTTTCATTAACCCGTTATGATTAAAATATATTGAATATTTGTTAATGATTGTATCTCTTTTGAAAAAAAAATATAATTAATGTGTTTTCCAGTGCTCGCTTAAGAGGCCTCAAGTCACAATGATAATTTGAGTTTATCATTTTTGCTTAGTGGTGAGGTCAAGCATCATGTAAAACCTAAATGGCCTTCAAGTTTATTACAATAGACTATATAGGTCAATTGGGTTTTAGGTCAATTGGGTTTCTGATCGAATGACATATTTTAGGGGTCTCTATAATTGAAAGTTCAATAAAGACGATCCCCAAAAAAACTCATATGGATTGATTAATAACGAGGGAACAAGGCATTTTATGCATTCAACACTACAACTAACATGCGAAATTCCCTATCAATAGTTATGAACTCAAGAAATCCCTAAAATCAATCATATGTTATAGTAGTTAAAGCAAGAACATAACAATCAAGAAATCTTGACACTTACCAACGGTCACTACTCATGCTAAAACTAGTGGAAGCATACATATAGAGTGCCACTAGAATGAATGCAAAATAATCCATAGAATTCTCTCTCCACTGCCCATAATCCACATCTAGTTCCTTATCTCTGATGATTCTCTCTCTCGGACTGAGAGTTAACCTTGCATCACAAATAAACAAATGAAAGGAAGCTATCCAATTCATGATATATAATTCACATAATATGAAGCAGTAACCATATGGTAATGTATAATGACAATTATCTATTTATTTATCCAAGTGACAATTAGTTCCCTTAATTTAATTACATGATTATGCAAAGCAAGTTAACAATAATTAGTTGTTTTATAATGCATAAATCATAATAAAACTTTCTTGACTCCATAACAATAAATCAATATACTCATCATTAATAATGTTAAATTGCACTAATCACTAATAGGTGTTATCAAATTTAGGTACTCATAAGAATGGAATGTGGCAAAGAACAAGTTACATGTAAGAAAAATCTACTGACTTATTGTACAATCCTTTAGCTCTCGAGATCCTCAAATATCCATTACTTGCAGGGTTTGATTCACCCGATTTTACCTTATATGATGATAAGAAAAATCCATAATAGCATCTTTGAGCCTTTTTTGCTACATACATGGATTATGTGAGCAATGACAAATTATTGACCAAGCTATTTCTATGAAGCCTTAAATAATACATATTAAAGTGGGTTTACACCATTTCGTAAGGGTTTTGTCCATTAATTCTAATATTTTGGCCAAAAAAATCCTATTTACTTTAATATAAACATTGACCAAATGGTCTCTTTTTCTCAAATTTATCAACTTAAACAAGGACCCAATAAACACATCACAGAATATGTACTAAGATACAAGACTATGTTATAGGTCCAAAACATGTTAATAAAAATGAGTTCCAAAAAACTATGCATTGCAATCATAATTTCACAACTTAAGGAACATATCATATTTAATTATACATCCTTTCACAACCTCTCCCAAACAATTAAGGTTTATGAGACTAGATTGTTACTACGATTGAATGTGGGAGAAACACTCCCACATCCATAAGAACCAAGTTTTAAAATAAATCACCCTTAATATCTAATATTAATGAAACTAATAAGAGTGCAACTAAATATGTCAATATTGCACAACCAAGTACAATGCTTGTACTCACTTCTTAATGGATAAAATTTACACATCTACAAGACCCTCACCAAAGTTATCGTAATTTTTTTCTTTAATTGTAACCTCATTTCCTTTCCTCTGCATGTAGATATTGACACATCTAAGTTGTTATCTAAGTGCCATGATCCTAATGCATATTGAGATTATCCTCAATACATTACATGACAAATATGTGTTTCCAATTGTGACACAAAATTCAAAAACTTGTTGATGATAAAACAATCCAAATTCATTATGCACCTTCTAATAAATAAGTTGTACAACCTAATTCATGTTTAAGAATGTTTACAAATCATTTCCCTAATTTGATACATAATAATCTCAAAAAAAAATGATGAGGTGCTCACAACTTACCATAAAATGGCTCCTCCTAATTCCTATATTACTGATTCATGCCCCATAGATGGTCTTATTAGTATGTTACCAAATGAGTGATCAACGTGACATAAGTTACATTTGATGATCTCAAGATCCCTGACAGTGATGAGTCTAATGATGTGCCTTTATTCTCGGTCCTTTCATTACTTCCAACTGGGTATAGATTGTTATAGTTGACAATAGATCAAGTGAAAATGTATTCACAATGACACTACTCAGTAGCCTTGGATAGACATCTAAGGACTTGTCAGGTACAATTTTTTAATCCTAATTAAAACTAAGTGTATTGGTTTATCTTTAATTTTGATTGTAACTTAAAACTAATACACAATTAGATTTTATAAACAAATGATTCAACATTCAAACATGATAGTATGTGCAAATTTAATAAAGAATGATATTCAATTAGGTCATATGCTAAAATACGGTAAAATAAAATAGGATGAATCAATTTATCTTTTATGATGTCTCGCAGGGTTATGTGGGTCTAGAATTAGGTCAAACATGTTATGTTGATTTTGAGTGTGCTTCACCTCCAAAAATGACTTCTCAAACCCCTTCAAACACTAGCACCAAACTAGACACTAGCGCTTGAAACTTATATCCTTCATAGCACTAGTGTCTGAATCTACACATGTTTCTAATATTTTATTAGTTACTTTGTCAATTTATATAGTTATTTTTTGCACTTTGACTTCCTTTCAAACCCATGTGCATGTACGTACATGATCAAAACCCTAGTTTATTACACCAACATTCATGAAATGGACATTAGATAACAAAAGAGAGTATTGTATGGTGGAGTTGGACTACCCATTGGTGGCCAACCCCCTTGTTGATTATGAACAAGTGTTGTGCTACATTCCCCAAATGAGGTGCTCAAAATCCTTGTATTTCTCTTAGTGTTCATGTAAAATGTAGAAGACATCCCCCATATATTTTCCCTTGTACCTCGAAATGAATAGCAGAATAACAAGGTAGATACAATGTATCCTTTATCAATGTTGAATAAAGTTCTAAAAGTAGAGTACTTGTAGATAGATAGAAAACCCTTGAACTTCCCTTTTGTATATAGATGTTTGATAGCACTTGATATTAGAAAATGAAGGAGTATAACGCCCTAATTTATAGCAAAAGTTGAGATCTTATGAGAGCAAACTGCCAAATGATGAGAAATTGTAACCGTCAACAACTATTTGTTTTTGCTTTTCTTTGAATCGTCTACTTTACGGGAGAGGGACCACCCACCACAGCCACATTGGACCTTTATTAATGAAAAAAATTGAGTGTTGCAATACTTTCTAGCGCAAAGTTCAACACACTCTAAATAGTAAATACAATCACCTTTTAGATATTGAACATGTTTGCTCTATAATTGTAATAGTTATGCTTGGTGTGTTCCTTTCTATTGCAGCATCTTTTTGGCTGCCTTTTTTTGTAGGCTTTGTTTCAATATAAAAATAATAATATGAGTTTTAAAGTCCTTTACAAGTAAGATTGATTTTTTTATTATTCAATCACATGGAATGACCGACTTGTAGTCAAGTGATTGCGCGGCTTTCTTGGTCATAACCTGGTTTAGGTAAAACTTTGGACGAGTTCGTGTCATATTATGTCACCCCTAAGTAGTGCTACTATTTTCCATAATATAATATATATAGTTTATTTGGAAAATAAAACTTCTTGATAAGAAAAAACCATAAAAGTCAACAACTTTTTCACGTTCTCCAACAATTTCTTTCGAGGAAAATGATACGCGGATATAAAATATCTACCACGCGAAAATAAGTAGATCACCACCGCGTTCAGAAATAATTTAAAGGGAAAGGAAAACAAAAAGCTATAAAAATCTAGTTATTTTTGGGCGCAATAATGGCAGATGAAATTACAGATGAGAAATTCCACAGCGCAGGCGGCCTGGTTTAACCTGCAAAATTCTTCCAAAATATGGGACTGCGAGAGTACGCTGTACGACTCCTCTGAATTGCGATCGTTTTCTTTTCGGCTGAACAGAGCATTGACGGTGGTCTCGAGGTCGAGTCCCGCCTGCACCTCTCCTTTGCAGGCAAAATCTGGCGGATGCTTTCGTAGCTTCTCAACTCGAAGAAACGCGGAGCTCAATTATGAGCTATCATCATCAAATTTGGTTGATAGTAAGCGTAAAAGCGTTGCGTCTTGGTCGCTCAGAAATTGGTTGGAGCGTTCAGAGGAAGACCAAATAAAGTAAAGCTTTTGATGTGTGATTTCTGTGTCTGTTTCTTCATGGGAGTTGTGGTCTTTTTCCATATATTGTCAAATGAAAATGTTAGTTACAACTAAGGCGAGAAGGTTTCATCTCTGGCCACCATAAGCGTGTTACTGGTTTTCCCCATGTAAATATACTCTTCACAAATAAAGTTAGTTTGGGGTTTGATGCAACTCTTTGGCAAATTGTTTTTATTTTTTATTTTTTAATAATAAGTATTAAAACCCATGCATTAGCACCATTGTAATTGTTACAAGATGGTGCAATGGGTGGGTACGTCCATAGGGGAAGCAAAGGGTAGAGTGAGAAAGGTACGGATGGAAGACAAGAAGGAGAAGGGATTGAATGGATGTCGAGAGTGGGTTGTGATGTGTAGTTAAAATTTAATTTGATAGGGATGGTGTAGATCAGATAAA